>VDFB02087877.1:0-45048 GCA_007258455.2 Sequoia sempervirens | reverse complement strand
ATCATTTTCTATTTTAAAGTAATTGCTCATAGCATGGTGTTTAGAAATTTCTTTAAAGTGAGGGGCATACATTGGCATTATCATTTTGACTATAACTTAATTTTCATAGTGTGATCTTATTACTTCATGTGACATGTCTTCTTCTTGGCAGTGCCATTAGGTTTGATGTCCTCCAAGATTGTGACTTTTTTGATCATATGACATTCCTCTTAGTGGTAATGCTATGCATTTCATTCCCTAAGTTGTGAATCCTTTATCCTCAACTAGTCCTATCCTAGATACATTAGGCGCAATGCTCCCTAAGAGACCTTACATGAACTAATACAAACCACTTTGAATATCCTATTTGTATTTTATTCATAAGTGCTTAGCATAATATAGCTTGCTAGCCTTGTGAAGCTCAAAGTTACAACCTTTTTCATGGCCACCAAGCATAACACACCTTGCTTGCTAGTAGGTACATGTTTTTTCATAAGTACTTAGCATAATGTAGCTTTCTAGCCTTGTGAATCTTGAAGTTACACCCTTTTTTTATGGCCACCAAGCATAAGACACCTTGCTTTCCAATAGGGTCATGTTTTTTCATAAGTTCTTAGCATAATGCACCTTGCTAGCCTTATGGAGCTTGAAGTTCATATTGTGTGGCACCTTATAAAAGTTATCATGAGGTATAAATTTGGTATAGTTAGTTGAATGGGAGCCTAATAAGACTCTTGCATTGGACACTTTCTAGGGTCTCACTTAGTGGATAGTAGATTTCAATAGCTTGTGTGAGCATGCATTGTTATTTTCATAGTGGATAGTGGGTTTCACTTGTAAACATTCTTGGAAAAAAAATTAAGGCTTGATCCACATTGAGATGGACAAATAGTCAAGGGTTGATCCACCCCTTTTTATTCCTTTCTTTTTATTCTTTGACATTGTATGTTTGCTTATCTTGTCTTGCTACTTCATATCATACATCTTGTGTGTGTTCATTTGTGCTTATGTTGGTTTACCATGGGATCTTGATCCTATGGGCTTGGCCACCTCCCTGATCTTTTTCATCCTATCTCAATAAAATTTGTACATTGTAACCCCTCTTGGTGCATATTTTTCTACTTTAGTGTGAGTTTATGCTTGCGCTCATCCTCTCACTAAAGTTGGGGCTAAATATAGTGTAAAAAATTTACTCCTTTACATTTTCACACTTTTTTTGGGCCCCTCAATTAAAATGGACTTAATTATTCCTTAATAAGCCCCATTCTACATCTACAAGACTAATAAATTACATTTTTTGAAGGGGAAACCTGACAATAATTAATGCCAACACATAACACCTTACCTTGAACAATGTGTGTTACAGGAATAGGTTCCTAGGAACCATTCACCCATGGGTGAATGTGTCCTCCCTATGCCTTTGAACCTAAATTTAAATTATGTTTTTGGTGGTATTTTAATGTCACTAAATTCAAATTTTGATGTCGGATTGTAATGTTTTATTTTTGGGATATTAAGGATACATACCTATAAATACAAGGTTATTTTATCAATCAAATCCTATAATTCTCAAGAAGCAATCTAGAAATTCAAGTGGGAAAAAATTATAGCAAATTATTATGATCAAGGGCATTCAAGAGAAGATTTATTAGTTATTTATTGTAGCAATAAATATCCAAAGCATCATGTCAAATTCTTAAGCATCATGCATGATTTTGGAGCTAACATTATGATGTAGGTTTCAAAGATCAAGTCAAGCATTCAAGTCATATTTCAAGCATCAAAATCCACATCCATTGAAACCATTTCATGCAAGATCAAGATCGAAATTGTAGAATTCCAAAGGTTTATTCAAGGATTGGCTCACACCAAGTACATTAGCTATCTGGTCTATCATTCTATCTTACATTCTCTCTATTATTTCAATTGTAGGGTTTAATTGATCTAAATGGGTTTTACCCATGGAAAGTTCCCTGGCCCCCAAAAAATTGTTTCTTTGTGTTTAAAGTTGCAGATCTTATGTTAAAGGAAGCGGATTAAAGATCTCTTGAAGAGAACAATTGGAAAAAAAAATTCAAAGTTGCCCAATTCAAAGAATCCCAATTCTATATTCATATTGATTTCCCAACTTTCTAAATACTACTCAAAACCTAGATCAAACAGAAGCCAAAGATTATTAGAGGCTCTAAAAGCAATGAAATCCCTGAGAAGACCCATCTCACCCCATGGGGTAGGAATGTCCCAGCTTTCCTTTTAGAACCACTCTCAGACCCATATAGTGAGCAGGGCCCCTTCTTAGATCTACAAAAATGTCACTATTTCTATTAGTATTGAACTTTAAATTACTTTTTCAAGATTGAATGATAAGAATTCAGTAGATTTGCTATTTTTAGTTTTTCTCCTGGAAGATTTATTTACGTTGATACCCATGTCCTTGAAATCATAAGGAAATCAATAGATTATCTCATTGAGTTGATTCACCTAAGGTTTGTAAGTCAATTCTTTGTGTTGGTTTCATTTACTAATGAAATAAAGGAAGATAGGTCTATATTTGGTGAACCCCCTTATATCACACACCACACACACCATTTTTCTTTGTTTTATATAGTTGCACAATTTTTTTGAGCCCCCATTCATGACATTGAGCATCATATGATACTAAAAATTTCATATAACAAGGAGCAACACCATAGTAATCAATTTATTATTTTTGTGGGTCCACAAAAATATCATACAATTAAATTAACCATTGTAATTTTTTCTTTAAACCATAACATTCATCATTAGAATGGAAAAACATAATTTGATGGTATGCATAAAAAGGTAAGATTTATTTTTCTTGTTTATTAACTTTAATTTCACAAAGAGGTGGTAGGGTGATTAATTCGCATTATAAAAGTGTGCATAATCTACATTCTATTTCAGACGAGTGATGTAGAGTGGGTAAGATACCATCTCCTATACGACCATGAGTTAGGGGTGGGGTATAAGCTAGTGTAAATGTATTATGCCAAGGTGAGGGCATTGATATCCAATTCCTTTTCTAGAGGAATACGATGTTTATTCTAAGATAGTATGAATGTCATGTTCATTTTTCATATCACATTGTTATTTAGCAAGAGTCTTAAATCCATGGTCATAACACCTTTCTAATTCAATGGGTGTATCACTAACCTTGTTTTCATGGGATGGATAAATATTTTTGGGAAAAAATTTATATTTATTGGCATGGAAAATAAAATTTATATGTAATGGGCGAGGAATGAATTATAAAGGAGTGTCTTTATAAGGAAGAAAATATGTCAAGTGAAGGTATGGTAGGCTTTACAAACCTTTTTCTATGGTGAGTGAAGAAGGTCAGATGATGGTATATGGGTTCTCTAGGGTTGGATGATATGTTTCTAAGGATAAATATGGTTCTAAGGTTTGGTAAGGTCTTATTTGTAGATATATCCATGGTCTTTTCTTCTTGTTTCAAGATGTCCTCAATAGAAGTAAATGCATTGGGAGAAAAGGATACATGAGCTTCATCACTTGTTGAAGAAGCATTACTAAGTTGAAACAACATTAAACATCAACCAAGGATTTCAAAGAAGACATCCTTTTTCAAAGCACTCAAACATTATGAAATATTTTTAATAACAATTATATGCACTAATAAAATGATTTTTTTTATAATAGTGAAAGTAGAAACTTGAAACAAATATGGAAAAAAGGCTCAAAAAGATCATTGTCACAAAAATATGGTCTAAAACTACCTAGACAAGGGCGATGGGTTCCCTAGAACTGATGAGTTAAGTTTGAAATTTTTAGAAATCTAGAAATAAAGGTAATTGTTTGAGGATCCTAATTTACATATGTTCAAGTCTAGCAATAGTTAGATTTCCAAAAATACATAAATTTTAACTTTTCTTTTATGTAAAACACGATTATGCGCGCAATTTTAGATTTTTTGATAATGAAAATGTGGCTAAAGGAAATTTTTAGATCAAGTAAAATGCAATAATCAATTGAACCTAGTTTGAAAAATCTGAAATTTAATTTTTTTTCTATTTTGAAATGTCAACGATAATTCTAATCTTCATCTTTTTCAATATCATATGCATGAATACATCACAAATTTTAACACTTTCAGATTGTTTTCATATATAAGCATGTCCTACTTAAGATTATATAGTACAATAATTGTTTGGATCTATCATGTAACCAAAAATAAATAAATTATGTTTTGGATAGAAAATAATGTGAAAATATCTACTGTGTCAATGATTTTTATCACAAATTTCATTCATAAATTGTAAATTCAAGGTTTTACAAGTTATATTCAGATTTCAACATTATATAGCTATTATTGTAGAAGGTTTTAAACTACACAAACTTTAGGCTCACCAAAATGTTATGATGGAAAAAGGGATCCAAGGTATAAATCACAATTCTTCTAATATTACAAGGGAAAGGAAAAAGATTGATCTCAACAACCCACTTGGCTACTAACCTCAATGGGAGAGCTAGAATGGTGGATCATGGTTTTAGTCCTTTGGATGTTTGTGTGTGTTTATTTATTGATTTTTGATTGATTTAATTTGATAATGCAAAGATATACCTAGGTTAACTATGAAAATGCAACAAATTGATAGGATTTCTAGAAAATACATAATTACAAGCAAGAAACCAAGTTCAAAAGAGTAAAGGGTAGATAGAAATGAATCTGGCATATAAATATGAGATTGAGATAGCTAGATACGGGCATTGGGCACCTTGGACCTAAAAAGCAGATAATCAAAATTATAATTCAAATCTTAGTTGACCTCTATTTGTAGGTTCTTATGTGGAATCAATGTTGAAACTTCATCTATCACTAGGGTGATCCCACAATAGTGGTTTACACTTTTTGGGACATCCTGATTTTTACTGAAATCACATATTTATAAAAAATATAAAGCCTTGAAAAGTTTTGTTTAAAGGATCCCAATTGAAGAGGGTGTGATCAAACCTCCTTAGATCAAACCCCTTTGGATAGAACCCCCCTAGTTTTAAACCATACCTATAATAGAGTCTCCTTTACACCTATCAAAATGCTAATAGAAAACCACTTTTGATTTACATTTTGGGGGATCAAATGTCAAATTCATTTAAAATTTATTTTTTGTAAGTAGGCAGTCCTTATTGTAAGCTTCCCAAAAAGTATAATTTTAAATATGTTTAATTTTATTATTGTATTTATTTCTTTTTTTATTTCCTCTTGGTGAGAATGTGGTTTTTCAACAAATCAAGCCTTTTGAATTCCGCATTACGCGTAAAATAGTAGATTTAAAAAATTCAAAAAATATGCATGTTAGGTAATTGATGTCCTTGATCCAGCCAAAAAAATTGAATTTCGATATACATAGAAAAGGTTATGTTGTTTATGGTATTCCTATGTCTAAATCATAATTGGTTTGACTTCAAAACTTGATTAAGAAAAAATATTCAATAAAACACTATGAAACCAAATGAACCTGCTAGATATCATAATTACAAAGCTAAATTCAAAATAAAAGGAATTTTATCCTTCATAGAAAAAAACTTATGTTGCTTACAGTGAGCATCACTCTTTAAAAATGGTGTTTACTGTTAAAAACTAGTTTTTGAAGAAGATGGAAAAAGAAATACAATCTTACTAAGAAAAAATAGGTAGGAAAACCGCACTGGGAACCCTAGTCCCAAAATTTTTTGGGTCCTTAAGCATCAGTAAAGAAATATAAACCATTGTTTCCAATTCAACTCTAATTTTTTGAATATTATTATGAAATAGGAAAATTGAACACACAATTGGGTCTAGGAACATAGGGGGAGCTAAACCTAGTGTGAAATTGTTAAGGGTGATAATTTATGATGCTACATCCCTATGGAATCTATACCTTGGGGAAGTGAAGGAAAATATTTTGTTACCATATTCTTCAATCTACTTGATGTATTTCATGTTCATCTATGAATTTAAGCTCATGTACCAAATATAAGATGTATGTGTAAGAGGTTTGTAGAGGAGAATCAAAAAGAGTTTGAGATGTCAATGTGTGGGGACATAAATTTCTTCCTTGGATTAAAAATTAGTTAATCAGAAAAAGGAATTTTCATTTCATAGTCAAAGTATGTCAAGGAAATGTTGGAGAAGTATGGGATGGAGGATTGTAAACCAATGTATACTCACATGGTTATTGGTTGCAAGTTGAGAAAAAATGATGAATCTCCTAAGATAGAACAGAGAAAGAATAGATCAATTATTAGTGGACTACTATATCTCACTGCTACTAGATCGGATATCATACTAAACTATAGATTTTAGGAGGGTGTGAAATGCTATGACTCTCTTACTCAATTAGGGGTTTTCACCTAAATGAAAGAGATAGATCCCACACCCAAAATCTAGGTGGTTCACTCAAAATAATGCAAGTACAATGTAAATATGCCTAAATACAACAAAATGATAAAATTGATTGATTATTTATGCAAAACCTAACAAATATGAAGTGTTTGAAAACACAGTGATGTTTGCAAAAGACTTAAGAAGAACAAAAATGCAAATAGAACCAAACAAAAAGCTGTAACATAGACCGTGTGCACCTGTATGCCTGAGGAAGACTAGAAACTACTCTAAAAAACTAGAAATGTTGACTTTTTGGCTGACTGGGACTCATTCGCCACCCTGGATGAATTAGTCCTAGATCATGGTTTTTTCCTAGAATCTTGTTTCTGCCAAATGGGTGCTATAATTTTCATTTAGCTCTAATAGGAACCTCTAGTCGGACTCATTATCCATCCATGGAAAATCAGTCCTTTTTCTTTTTTCTGCAAATTCAAAATTCAGACCAGTACTTTGTCACCTGCACAACACTTCTTGATGGAAACCCAGATTTAAATCTCCAAGAACACCTACAAAATAGCTTAAAATTTGTTGTCTAATGGGGGGATTTCCTTGGTCAAACCCCTAATTTGGTAATTAAACCTTGAATGGAAAAAATCTGCATAAAACCCTAGCCTTAAGTGTGTCTAAGACTAAGAAAATCTGAAGTAAGAAAAAAAACCCTACAACATCTCAAATGAGCATAAATGAAATGCAAATGTTATGCAAACCTTAAATCTGAAGATAGAGAGAAAATGGAAGATGGAATCACTTTGAAATCAAGTCTTTAGGTGTTATTTGATGGCTAGTTGTATCTCCTCAACCTAGATTTCTCCATGATTCTCCATAGGCATCCATCATCAACTCTTTTCAATGTTGGATCTTGAATGAGAAGTAAGCTTGAAGACTTGCAAAAGCTTCAACTTGCTATGGAAATGCTAATGAAACTTCTTGTGGAATATTCTCAACACTTGACTTTTTGAATTTGCTTTGTAAAAATGACTAGGAGATGTGAAAAATGACCTAAAATGTGTATTTATAGGCATCAATACCTAATTTTCCCATTTTTTAGACCTAAGAAGTTGACATCCACTAAAAAATTGACTTAAGTCGATGAAATTCTCACTCAAAATTGAAAATTTCCCCAAAAGGGACTCATTCGCCACCCTTGGAAAATGGGTCCCACCAGAGGGGACTCATTCGCCCAAGGTGACGAATGGGTGCCACTTATGGTATTTTGAGATATCAATGAATTAAGTATTGTTTATTAGGATTTATATGATTTTTAGGTGAAATGGACCTCTAGATCAAAAATAATGGGTCTTAGGGGCCTATAAATGTTGTTTTGAAGAATGATTAATGCAAGGGTACTCAAAAGTAGGTCCAAATTAAGCATGAAATTGTCTCTTTTTCCAAGAGTGTCCAATTTTCTATGTCGCATTTAGCCCCGACTTTAGTGATCATATGACTCTATGTGCATATGTAAGCTAAAGGACTCTAATCGGTACACTTTATTGCACAAAAGGATACTCATTCAAAAGATAGGAGAATGAAGCTCCCAGTGTAGTTATTTGTAAAACCACAACATTAGGAACCACATCCTACAACAAAAAATCATTAATTGTCCAAAAATCCTTTTATCTAACTTCTAGAAATCAAATTTGAGGGTAGATGTATGCCCCTCCTTGTGTAGTGCCCTCCATTTGCATTGTCTTTGAAATGCATTTCAACTCGTTGTGAGGTCAGGTTTTGTTGGACTTTGAGTGCATTTGATTTATTCTGGTCGATAAATGTTCTTGATCAAATTACGACATTTAAATAGGATTATAAAGTTAAAAGGTATAGTGGTTAATTAAAAGAAAATAAATAATTAAATAAATTAGTTTTATAAAATATTAAGTAAAGAATTATTAATAAATAAATTAATTAATTGTTCTTTTAATGATATTTGATAATAATTAATAATATATTAGTTGATTCAAAGGTAATTATCCCAATGACGTAAAGGGTAAATATTATTGCCAATATATTTTACTAGATTGGCATGATTTGAATTGGTTCAATTTATTCAGTTTGTGTTTTGAGGTATTAAATAAAAGAATAACTAAAAGAAGTATGAGTAATTAAACAATGTGATAAAATAAGATTTTTATTAATTTCTTTGTGAAATAAATAATTAATTAAATGATTAGAGGTTATGAAAGAATAAAATTACATTGTTAATAGAAATAAATAAAAATAGAATATTGCAAGGTAATTATCATTTAATGTTTAAATTCGATTAATAAATTTAAAGTGAGAAAATATTAGAAAGGATTAAATATTAAAATTGTATTTGAGTTTAAGTAAATTAAGGAGAAAATATTTATCTGTAACTAAAAGAAAGATTTAATTATTAAATATTTATTGAATATCTAATAGATGACCTATTTGGTTCATATATTAAAGAGTAAATTATAAAATAATAATTAAGGGTCGTGGCTGTCATTCATTCATAACGATTGGAAGTTGAACGGTTTCTCGTTGGGAGTGGAAAAAGACTCCGTGAAACAAATTATTAAATGAGAATTATTCTGGAGAAAAAGGGGATTGGCGGGTTGGAAGGGTTGCTCCTTCTGTCATGGATTGTTCGGCTCAGGGTTTTCGTTCCAGACAATATTGATTTACAACACCAATTGAAATTTCCTGTCAATGCTCTCTGGAAAAGAGTACAATTTTCTTTCCCCTCTCTATATTTTTGATATGTTGTGTGCGAATTGTAAATCATCCTGAAGATTTAAATTTCATGTGGTGCTAGGGTTTTGATTTAAGTTTTTATGATATAGTTTTCAACTTATAATCATATGCGGTGGTTTCAATCTATATTCATATTTTATGTGAATGATTATAAAGAGTTAGTTACGTATAGCAGTGCGGAAGTTTGCATCTTTTGCATTAGATTATTTGATAAAATTTTTGGTTATAGTTGTAGATATCCTTCTGTTATGGCAGCGGCGGTACTTTAGGGTGCTTGAGTCAAATAAACTCCCCAGTTCTTTTGGAATCTCTCTCTGAAATATAGAATGTTGTAGAGGCTTAAATAATACTCTTGGCTGTCATGATTAAATAAATTTTAAATTTGAACATGTGTTTGTAAAAAAAAAGAAGAGAATTTTAAATCTCTGTGTGTGATTGTTGAAAAATAAATTTTAAATCTTTGTGTGCATTGTTAAAGGGGTTTCCATGATTGAAATCTATTTGTATTCTGGGTAAATTTTACATTTCATATTCTTAAGTGATTTAATGAAAATTCATCTATTTTATTATTGATGAACCTCTGGTTCTTTATAGATTTATAGATTTATAGATGTGAGATTAGGATTAAAGATCCATTAAAATGTTGATTTAAATTATAATATTTTAAATCTATTGCGATTGTATATATATATATATACATATTATATTCTGTTTGTAAAAAAAATAGATATATATTGTTATACTGGTAAACTGTTTCCTGTGACTCTATTCAAACAGTCTAATTGTGTCATCCATAACTTTTTTTATACAAACTAGTTTGCTGGTAAATTTAAAGGGTTTCTCCAAATTCCAGTTTTCTATTTGCTGTCCAAAAATCTCAAATACCCAGATTATAGTTTTGGCGTTATGCTTAAAATACGAGGCTGCTGTCAAGCTGCTCCCTTATGGTTGCATTTTGCTGATAATAAATATAATTTATAAAGAGTTAAATTAAATTTTGGTCTGCTAGTATGATAGGTTTTGAGATAAATAGAGAAATAATAAAGATGTTAAGGGTTTATTATAATAATAAGCTGCATTTTGTTAGTTATTAAACTTAGTGGTTAAAATAAATTGATTATTAGGGAAGTAATACTTGGAGGGAAATGATTTATTTATATTAAAAGAATTGAATAAATAAAATATAAAATCAATCATAAGTAAAATATTGTTATTTCTTAATCAATCAATTGAAATGAGTTTAATTGTATTTGTTAAAAGATTGCATAGAACCTATTATCATTAATATGGCTAGAACAAACAATAAAATGAATTAAAATGGATAGTACGTATTGGGTAAAAATAGAGTATAGAATTTAAATCATAGGAAAGTGAAGGTATAACATGTGGTCAAACATATTTAGATATTATAAATGTTTGGAAAGTTGTGAAGAGTATAGTTAACCGAAAGCTTAGTCTTGTATCTCAGTCATCTAAACATTTTATCTTTTTCCTCTTAAATAAATAAACAAAGAAATTAATAACGAGCTCTAATTTGGTATTGTTCCACCTTTCAAGAAGACTGATTTATAATTTCTCTTTCAAGTATAAGTATATAAATATTTATATATAGATTGGGTATTAATTATGTGAGGGACACATAGATTCTTGTATTGTTAATATTTAGTATTTATTTGGGTAACTTTGGAATAATAAATATCTTCCTCTTTAATTTGAAATAAATAATTACTTATTTTTATAGAGATTTAGTTAAATAAGTGAATTAAAGTAAATTAAGTTTAAAAGAAAATATATTAATGCATATATATAGGGTTTTAATGAAAGAATACATTTTGTCTATGTGAACTTATTGTGTAACATTGGTAGATTAGTTTATTCTTAATTTGGTTAGTTCCAAGTGGAATAGTTAAATTAGAAATTAGTGAAAAGTAGAGTTTTGTATGTGCTTGCTCTGCGTAAGTAAAATTAGATGATTATGGAATATGATTATGTTATTAGAAGAATCAAGTTGCTTGAAGCAGAGGTAATTATAAATAAATAAAAATAAGATGAAATTTTTCTATGTGGTTATTATGTGAAAATTATTCATATGAGAAAAGAATATTTTGGCCTTCTTAGATAATTTATTGTGTTTAAGAGGTGATTTCTGATTAAATGTTAAATGGTTTTAATTACCCTTTTTGTTATCTAATGAGTCTATGAATGATAATTATTTATCAAAACTACTATGTGAAATAATTCATTAGTATCGTCACCTTAGTATTATAATAAAGTTGTAATTTATAGAATTGTCATCTTAGTATTACATTTTAAAGTTATAATTAGGATTCGTATTAAACAGTCGATGGAGATGGTTATCTTATAAATGATATAGTTATTTTAAATATAAGTATTTGTAGTAAATACTCTCTTAATCAAATTAAGTGGATATGTTAAAATAAGTGATAAGAACGTTGAAATAATGCTTAAATTAAAGGAATGTCTTTATGGTTATAAGGTGTGAGTGATTGTTGTTTTAAACAAAGTGTTTTGATTATTGGTTTAAGTGTTATGTAATTGTTTTAAGATTGGTGTTATTTGTGGGATATTTATGGAGATGTCTCGATGGCCTGTTCATTGTAAGTGTTTTAAGATAGTGTTCTTCAAGGTTGATGTGTTTGATGGTTTCCTTGTATGGAATTATGTGTGTAAAATGGGAACCCATATTATTGTTCATGATGGTTTTAATTTGCGTTTGGAAGAGTATGCTTGAGAATTAGTGTCTTATGGCTTATAACATCAGATTATATCTTCACTTTGTAATATTGTGATATCCTTAAATGATGGAAATGATTGATCGTTAAGATAATGTTCTTTTTAGGTGGTTTCAAGTTACTTCTTATTGAATGAATGGATATATTATATTTGAATTAGTCGATTTATGGATTGTTTTGATAGATCCTTTCAATGTGACTTTTCATGAGTTGATTTTGAGTTAGGGACTTTCTCTCATTTAACTTACATTTCTATATGTCTTCTTTTGCTCTTTACCTAAGTGGCAAGTTGGTTAATGTTGTCTTTGTCTTGATTGACGGTTCTGCTTGAGTGTTAATGAGTCAAATTAAAAGTTCTTTGAGTTATGGGTATTTCGAGAGGAGAAAATAGAGGTTTCCCTTGGATGTCCGATTTAGTTCATATCGAAGTTGTTGATGTTGTTTAAGGGAATTGTTGATCTTATTTTGATGTATTCTCTCATCATATTTGAATTGAAAATAGTTTTTCAAGGTTTTGCTTTTATGGTTGTCAGATTTTCATGGGGAAACCCTAGTGTAACTTTTTGAGAGTCTTCCAGAGGCTTGTTTTTATGGTTGGTCCATGTTTTCTCTCTATGTGCCTTTGTACTGGTAAGTATTTTGGTATCATTATTTTGAAAGGGTTATACGAGACTTTGTGAGACTCTGATGTTGTACTTGTTAGCGAGATGGGTAATGCCTCGCATGCTTCTCTATTGTGATATAATGTTCTTGTTATGTTGTACAACCCTTGGATTTTGTTTTTTTGTGTTTTGAGTGACTAGAGAGAGAGTGGCTCTAAGTGGGTGGTCGGGGCACAAAGGGGCGCCAGGATAGCCCTCGTTAGAGTGAAATTAAAAAGTGATAATTTAAATAATTAATTAGGGGGTGGGTAGAATCACATTAAAAAGATAATTGATGCCTCATCCGCCGTTTAGTGCTATCACAGGCTAAAGGGGATTGAGAAGGCCGTGGTTGGCAAGATCGTTACCTTGTCTTCATGAAAGGTTAACGATTCCACATGAGCAACCCTATGGAGTGGCGCCTTGAGATAGGTAGCCTAGATAACCATAGATGGAGGCGGCTCCTAGCGCTCGGGTTGCCTGGATAATTCGTCAGTAGATGGAGGCGGCACCTTGCAGTAGGTAGCCTGGAGAATCCATGTTAAGCCATGCGATGACACTCTCCTCTAACACTCCTTCTTATGTTGTCACTTTGGAAATCCTCTGGAAGTGGGTCTTTGTCTTGAATTGATGGAACATAGTTGTTTGAATTGATTTATGGTTTTACCCTATTTTATCTATGGTGTATTCTATGGTCTTGTATAAATCTTGTTGATGTTTGGGTTTCGACCTTGTACTCTTATGGTACTGTGATATTATGTTATTGTGTTGGTTAATTGCAATTTGGAATTGTATTATGTTTTGGAAGTGTTTCATGATCATCCTTTGGTTATTTGTTTATTGGTTATTGCTTTGATTTATGTGATGAGATTTATGACTCTTGGATGTGGTTGATTATGCTTTCATTGTAATTCCCCGAGTGTTATGATACTTTTATATGATGTTGTTCTGTGGTTCTCCTGCTGATGTTCTGGCTGAGGTTCCTTTGTAGCTCCTAGCATGGGGTGGGTCTTCGACCATGGTCGGGTGGAGCGCCAGCAACGCAATGGTCCCTCACGAGGATTGAAAGGTGTGAACAGGCGCTGCTATGCTGACTCCGAGTTGTATTTGTCTTGGGAGCCGCTATGATACTTTATCTAATCATTTATTTGTATCATGTTAAGATTAGTGTATGGCTTCCATTTATGTTTGGAAACATCCCTTACATCATTGTACCCTTGAACATTATACCGTAATGAAATGTTAAACTTGGTGTGGATATCAATTCATGGTAGCTGTTATTCGAAGCAGCATGTTAACGCGTATATGTTGTATTTATGTGTAGATGGCTTCTTATCAATGAATTTTTCATGTATGTGTTATATTTGTTATTGTTTACTTTATATCTTTGGATTTTATTCCTTATTGATGTTGTATGGATCTAAGTCGTGTAATGACTCTTCGTGTACCCCAAGGGATGTATGTGTTAATGAATCTATTTAATTGAAATTCATGTTATGATTTAATGTGTATTACATGTATGTTATGTTTATTTAAAAAAAAAAATTTGCTATAATTATTGTGTTATTGTCCTTTGGGTTCGGTGACAATAGTGTTACACCTGATTCTACTTGCTTTACGGAGGTGGAATCAAGGTAGCAATCTAGCCACGTCAAAGAAGGAACAATCATATCGTAGTGAATTTTTGAGTACCTTTCCACGTAGTGATAGATGATTGATGATTTCGGGTGTGGAATCACAATTCCAATGCATCAAAAGGTATCGAAAACGGAGTTCCCTAGCTCCTATTATGTTGTTTTGAAGGAAAAGTATTTTTATTAACTCTTTATAGAAAATAACCGTATTTTAATGCATGAGTAAAAGGGATAAAAAATAGGTTAAAAGAAGTAAAGGAGAGTAATTTTTCATTTACTATTGCATTTTACCTTCTTGTAGCTCAAGAGTGATGAGTGAGACGAGAAGATGTCGAGTAGACGGGGTTACATGCCTTCACAACTTGATGAGCTTTGAGAGTAGGTGGTGCGCGGTGAGTTGTATCTCTAGGTGAATTGATTCTCCAGCTATCACTTAGTGATTTTTCTAGGATTTAATGGTTTTTAATGCATTTATAGGTTAATTTATGATCTTGGAACAAAAATTCACAAAGTATCCCCTTTTTTCGCAAAGTGTCCCTTTTGTTTTCAAAGTGTCCCTTTTCTTTTTCAAGTGTGCCAAAAGGGTTCTAAAGTGTCTAGGGACTTTAGGAAAGCACACTAGATGGACTTTAGAACACTTGCATGATGAATAATGTAAAAATTAAAGATATTAGAAGAATTTTTAGAGCATATTGTTGTGATTGTGATAGGTACCCGCCCAGTCACGACAATGGATAGGGGGAGACAAATAATTTTTCTTAGAGATTTAGCTCCAACACTATCAACAAAGGAGACAAAGAATCTTCAGATAGTAGGCATCTATTGGGAATACTTTACATGCCTCCTATTAGATACCACGATGCCATGTTGATGGCCCTATACGAGCATTGGAATACCAATACATGTACTTTTCACCTCCCAACTGGGGAGATGACCATCACCTTAGAGGATGTACACCAGATTCTCTGAGTTCCTATTTTGGGAGAATGGGTATGCTTTCATGGAGATTGGTCATTTCATGAGAAGAAGGTGGACATGCAATATTTCCTTGATGGACCTATTCATGATGAGCGTGTGAGAGCACGAATCGAGCTACCGATGCTGCTATATTCGTGAGCACCTATAGTGAGACAGATTATGATGCACACGGTGGCACTGGTACTAAATCTAGATGGACTTATAGTGACACACCTTGATGGAGGATTAGTGCACTTGATTCATGGGATGACAGAGCATAGGATGGTCTATGCCTAGGGATGCTATATCCTAGCACATCTTTATTATGATCTGGGTTGATTTGTTTTTTGGGAGATAGACAGTACGGTGCACTACACACTTCTGAAGGTGTGGTGCCTTGAGCATATTACATGCAATAGGCATGTTGATTTCCCATGTATTTTAGCTACAAGGTATCCATGATCCTTCAATTATCCTCTACGATGCTTTTGGCAGTATGGAGATGCATTTTTAGAGGGTGAGATTTGACCAGCTAGAGGAGGAAAAGATCCTTTGGAGACCTTATCTATTTACACTACAGTGGCCAAATCCCACAGGGTCGCTGAGGAGGATGTAGGTGGATAGATTTTTGGCTTGTCGACATGACTATGTAGTACATCTTGTCTATTATGGTCGAGTCATGTGATAGTTCAAGTAGGTGCAGACACCACTAAGGGCATGCCCCTTTATCAAGAGATCAATGCGGAGTGCCTGGAGGCCAGGTGATACCATATGACTCACTATAGACCATGTTGTCTAGAGTGACTTTTATGATTCAGATCATGATCAGCCACCAGTCTCTGACACTGATGATGTTGGTAGCATAGATGAGTATGAGGAGTATTGGTCAATGACATAATCGGCTCCTATATTTTTTATGGATGTCCCTATAGGTGAAGCATGACCAACACTAGATGAGGGAGATGAGGTAGAGGATAGGGCTGAGGACGTACAATATAAGGTAGTAGATATATTCACTGATGTTATAGATGATGAGTATGATTCAGATTTTGATCCTAACTATGAGGGCTAGGATGGAGGAGACGAGGATGAGGAGGGAAGTATGAGGAGGAGCCACCCCTGAGTGAGGGTGATGAGGTAGTAGCTGAGGATTGACATGAGTGGGGAGATTCCATACACATTTGTGTGACTAGATCACATGTAGTAGCTACAACAGACATTGGTACCCATGATCACGGAGAGGTTAGCACATCCTCCCTTCCCCCCAAAGAGGATGAGGCTAATATCCCTCAACCTGCTAGAGATATAGGTGATGATATTTGATTTTATGCATGCACTATATTGCTTATTCTTTATATATATATATATATATATCATAATGATGTTTACTAATTGTGTATTGTTTTTACCTTGTAGGAGCGACAAGTGACTGGTGAGAGTTTGATTATCAGGATACTGCAGAGATAGTACCTGCATCCATTGACAAGGAGGAGATGAACCCTGATTATGTGCCCCCACCGATCATGGAGGAGGACCCAGAGTCACCCAAACCTTTTGTGAGGCTATGGGTAGCATATGAGAGCATGAGGAGATGACTCCGTTGAGTCAAGACTATAGGAAAATCATGCCAAACTCAAGTAGAGGTGGAGAGACTGCATGCAGAGATATCACGACTATGGGCGGAAAGGGATTAGATAGCAGAGGAGCGTCATATAGCACTTGGATGAGTAAAAGTTCTAGATTTTTCACTCAGGGTTAGCAGATTGCAATCAAGATCACACACGATCATCTCATGACATCTAGGTATTGGATCACGGGCACCAGAGCTCGAGGGGTCTAGTTCTCACAGACCTTGGTGATGTTGTATATTATGATGAGATGTACATACAACTTTGGATATATATATTGGGCATTTGATGTTTTGCAATATGTCTTATTGTGTTTGAATGTTAAATGGTAATGTCATTAATTACATAACTTGTGTAAAATTATTTAATTAATGTCTACATGATTTAACATGATTGATGTGATCTAATGTAAAACATATTTTAGTTTCACTTTAGATACAACATCGTTATTTAAAGGAGAGTATGCTAAATTAGATACACATATAATTCATATAAGGATCGAACTTAACATGACATGAGGGTGAATAGTATGAAACCTAAAGTAATTAAAAAAATAACTAAAATAATTACCCTAGTGTTCAAAGCAAATATATGATTAGTTTTCGAGAATGAAGCAATGTGAAAGTATTTAGAATGTAACCAAATAAATTTAGACAACACTACTTTTTTATTCATACTATTCAAGGAGACTAGAGATAATACCGACACAAATGCACAACATTAATAGGTTCCTTAAGGGGTGATTCATTGAGCTCTATTAATACATAAGCACCAGACCCATAACGGGTATCGATTATGTAAGACTCTAACCAATTAGGGCTAAATTTATCTTTGTCTTCATGGTCAACATGACTACCGCATTAATTCTCATAGAGAACAAAATCACCCTTATGAAATGCTTGAGGAATGACATGCGTACTGTGTTTTCATTGTACATAATTGTTTAATGTAAGCCTGGAGATGCTTAAGAGCATTGATATGCTTTTAATCGAGCATCTCAAACTGGTGCAATTATTGTTCTTTATAAGTGGTATCATCAATAAGGTCTTGAAGAGCAATTTGTAGTGTAGGAATCTCTAATTTCAAGGGCATGATTGCGTCAGTATTGTAAACAAGGTTATAGGGTGTAGTTCCTATGGATAATCTAACACTCATTCCATAAGCCCAAAGCACATAATGTAACTGTGTATGCCAATCCTTATGATGTTTGTTAACAGTTTTCTTTAGGATTTTTTTGAGAATCTTATTGGGTCTTTCATCTTGTCCAGTGGATTGCAGATAGTATGGTGTTGAAAATTGATGTTGAATGTTGAATGTTTCAAGAAATTTCTTTATGTCATTATTCTTAAATGGGGTTCCATTGTTTGAAACTATTGTGGATGGAAGTCCAAAGAGAGCAATTATGTGTTCCAATATGAATTGACAAATTACTTTAGCATTTCTAGATCGAAGAGGAATAGCTTCCACCCATTTTGAGAAATAATTTGTTATTGTAATGATAAATGTATGTCCGACAATGGAAGGTGGTGAAATTTTTCTAATGAGATCCAATCCCCATACTGAAAATAGCCAAATTGGAATTTGGGAATGGAGCTCAGAAGTAGGGGCATGAATTAGATTGCTATGTTCTTGACATTTGTGACATCATTTAACATAAGAAAAGTAGTCATTCTCCATATGCCTCCAATAGCACCCCATACAGATGAGTTTTTGCACTAATGATCATCCTCCAAAATGATCCCCACAGGCACCAACATGAGCCTGGTCAAGGGATATAGGAATTTCAGAGACCCTAAGACACCTTAGTAAGAGACCATTCAAGGATCTTCTATACAACACGTCATCTAGGATTATGTATTCGGCTACCAGTTTGTGTAAACGATTTTGAGTATTTTTCATTGTGGGCTTGGGAATGGTACCATCTTTTAAATAATTATACATTATATCATACCATCCAGCGAGTCTCCTTAATTTGTTAAAACTTCTTCTAATAAGATATCAATCTAAGATTTCATGATTGGATGAATAATAAAGGTGAAGTTCATTGAAGGATTGTGTGGGGTGTAGAGACGTAAAATGTACATGCACTCAATCCTGATCTGCTAACATCGCTTCATCCTAAATTATCCCTCTATCTAACCATTTAATCAAATAGCCTTATTTGATTAAATTCATCATAATTCCCCTTATTTAATTAAATCATTGTCTCTATGTAATTAGCTAGGTCATTTCATCTTCACAATCTTTATTTAATTAAATAATCCATATTATTTGATTCGTCTAAAACTCACTTATTAAATTAAATAATCAACATTTATCTAATTTAATTTATCACCTTTGGTTAAATAAATCAAAATATTTATTTAACTAGGTCAATCATTTTCATCTTTTTTGATTTATTTCAACCCACAAATCTAAATCATATAGTCAAATCACCTAATCTCCTTTTAAATTAATCAAATCATGATTAATGATAATCCTAATCACTCAAATCCTCTAGATTTTGCAACTTGCACATGAAAATCAATTTAATTGTTTTATAAATAATCTATTTTCATTCAAAAAAGGCATCCAAGTGGGAATATTCTTCAAATTTGAAATCTCCCCCCAAATAGACATGTACATCCAACAAAGCATTTAAAATCTCTTACATGTCCTTGTGCATTGAGAAAAATGGCATTTAACTCCTCTTTCATCCACCCTAAACATGTCACTTCTTCAAATTAAAATTTCAAACTTGCACATTGATCAAAATGTGCTCAACCTTCATCGTCTCACATGTTGACAAGTGGCATCTTGTCATTGGTTTATCTTTCATCCCACATTGTCCTATCTTTCAATCTAACTCTTTCTTTGAATAAATAGAAACTCATCCTTCATTTTCATCATCCACAATTTAGGTAAACTTACTATGCTCAAATATTTAGCAATCTTTATCCATCGCTTCGAATTTGTGGCCTTTAGAGTTTTTGTAAGTTTCATCTTGGGCACTCATCATTCTTCATCAAAGTGGATCACAATCTTCATCAAATCATCAAAACTAGCATTGGTTGAGAAGGGCCAATTTCACATCAAATTGGCGCAATCCCTCAAAGAGATCAAAGTACATTGCTTTCATAAGTTTAATCTCTTTTTATTGTTTCTCATTGTAACCTTTCATTTTCCTATTTTGGGCATTGATAAATGGATTTCTTTGGGATCTATATTCTAACTTGCATTTTGAATCTAATTTGTTGTTCATTTTT
This sequence comes from Sequoia sempervirens, assembly GCA_007258455.2. Classification (NCBI taxonomy): domain Eukaryota; kingdom Viridiplantae; phylum Streptophyta; class Pinopsida; order Cupressales; family Cupressaceae; genus Sequoia; species Sequoia sempervirens. The sequence continues at coordinate 25,093 of VDFB02087877.1, read as the reverse complement.
GTGTTCTTGTAGGTTTAGGATCTAGGTTTTCACATTTTGGCGCTGGGAGGGAAAACTAGAAGATCAAATCATGTTTTTTGAGAAAATCCCATGCTTTTTTTGTGTTTTTATGTGTTTACAGGAAACAACACCATTCACAGTCTAGCGGGGCCATATAGAACTTCTCACAGTCCAGTGGGGCTATACAAAACCACTCTAAATTGCAAACTGCACTGTTGGATCTCTAGGGTTGCCATATAGCACTGCTATAAACTCCAAATAGAGTTGTCATCATAGACAGAACAACTGGACTTTCTTACTTTTTCATGCAAACTTAAAATAGCCATATCTTGGTCATTTTTTGGTCTTTTTCAAAGCTTTTTTAAAAATGAATTGGGAATTTCATAAACTATCCAATGGTATAGGTGTTTCTCAACTTTGATATGGTTAAAATTTTCAAATTTTCACCTAAAGTCAAATCACATTATAACTTGGTCTAAGTTTTAGGGTTTTTATGCTTAATGATTCATCTAACCCCTATATCCTTTTGTTTCTTGATCTCATCTAACATTTTGAGCACTTTTTCAGGTTAGAAAATCTAAAAAGGGGAGGAAACAAAATCAAAGCTTCTTATGACATTATTTCTCTATTGTATCAAGTGTCTTTAGACACTCTTGGAAGCAATTATAATTCCAAGTTTAAGGATTTTATCTCTTCAAGCTTTTAGGACTCAATAGATTTCAATTTGGGCTCTAAAAAGAATAAGACAAAGGGATTAAAATGAACCTTAGGAAAATTTACTAGATTTTGTTTAAGGTTAACAATTGAAAAATCAAATCTCACACTTCTTTTGGTGCACTAAAAATAATTCACTTTTGCTTCGTGGACTTAAAATGAACAAGTCTTCTCATTGTTTTGTAATTACTTACACAAAATAATATCATCAAAAGATGTATGCGCTTCTCTCGTGCCTCTCGGTGATCTTGAGAATCAAAAGGCTTTTGGTGATATTAGGTTATGTAAGTGATTTCCTTCACACTTCATTTTGGGATTAAAATTGAACAAATCTTTGTGAGTGTGAGTGGAACATGTTGTGTGTGTTCTCCCTTTATTTCTAAATGAAGGTTGATCGAACTACAAATATGTTTGCTTGATTTTGTTTATCTTAGAGGGCCTACCTTGGGGAAAAAGTACTCACCCAAGGGAACGACTCAACCGGTAACACTCTAAACCCAAGAGTATTTCTAGCCGGGATATAAATGTGGGTATTGGAATAAACGCCAGTATCACGCGGTTGGCTCCGACGAGAAGGGAATCAATGGTCTCTCGCCTCGATGGGTCAACTCCTATGAATAGAAAGTCTAAATTAAAACCCTTGTTTAGAAAAGGCCAAAATCATTGATTTACTTGTTGGTGCAAGAACAGTCGTTTTGAAGTTGTCCCACATGTTTACGGCTCTTAGTAGAAATGAAAAGCATGCCATGGGATTTTCATGGGTGTTTATGCTTGGCTACCCCGTATAAGTGAGTGTCATGGAGGGGAGCCAGTGGGGTCAAGCATCTAATCATTCGCTAAGAGTAGGCATAGATGCACTTGTCCAAGTGGGAACTCAACAAGTAAATTATTTCATATCCATAGGGTTGTGCATGTTCTAGGTATCAAAACACTTGCTTGTTCAAAAACATTGGGAAACACACATTCAACAGGAAAATCAAAATTTCAAACCCCTTAGTTAAAGAAAATACCTTTGACAAAACCGAAGAACTATTGCTTACCCTAGGGATTATGTCCTTAGAGGTTTCTAAGTAATTGGGTTTACATCTTAATTTTTTTCTACCAAGGTAAACATTAGGTAACCATTGCCTTGATTTCCTTGAATTACACATAGCACTTTGTGGGATGAAAATAAGTTAGGACATTGGACATTTAGTTTGAAAATATAATCAAGAAAGTGTCTGTGGTAAAATCAATTCACTAATCAAGATGAAATCAATTGAACCCCACACATGTGCTTGTGTATCTTTTGTCTTATGGTCTTTTGAGCAAACATTGATCCTTTGGTTTGGAGGGAAAAGAATGTTCTTCAAAACCTTGGCCTTGTAAACAAGTCCTTAGGTTCATTTAGGATCAAAATCAAACACTTCATCCATTTCAAACATTTATCATCCCATCCCACAAGAAACTTCAAAGCTTTGGAAACATCATTATCTAGGCTTGGGTACATTCTTAAACCAAATCAAAATCACCTTGTTTAATTAGGAGTATGGGAATGCATCCTTTCTCATACCTCTAGTTAAATTAGCACACCTTTGAACAAGTTTATCCTAAAGATCACATCCAACATCTTAGGGTTTACAAGCTCATTATCCAATCAAAACCAATCAAAATCAAATCCTAAAGTCCAACATTGATCCAAAGTTCCTAAGAAAAACAAAACCCATATTATTCACCCCTTTCATCCTTCATCTCATCATTGATCCTAAACACCTTAGAGGTCACTTTTGCAACAAGGTCAAAACATAAGAAGAACATGGAATATAAAACTAATTCATACATCAAGAGTAAAGAAAACCAACCAAATTATCAAAGCCTTACAATATCAATTGATTTTCAAAACTCACATTTATACAATCCATACATGGGATCATTATCTCCTACAAACCTCAATGGTACAACAAATGTGAGTATACCCAATCTAAATCTTAGAACACCTTTTCTGATGGTAGATTTAAATACAAGTCCAAACTTACAAATATATCAACCAAATACTCAATGCATGAGTCTTCAACAAAACAACATTATACCACCAAATCCATAGATGCTAAATGAGAATATACTAAGTACAACTATACCAAACATGAACATTTCAAATCCATACTCGGTAAAATTTTGGATAGATATGTTTGCAAATCACATGAATGTTGTTCAAAATCCATCACAACCATATGTCCCCCTCACCTTTCATAATCCTAATGACCCATCATCATCATTTCACACAACCCCTCAAACCTCTCTCCCTACGACCTCATAAGGAGAAGGTGACCTATTTGGACCAGGGGGCATTTTTTATCAAACATCATCATTTCCCCAGGGGAGCATGCCACTCACTTTCCCACCACTCCCAACCTTGCCATTAACATCCATATCACCTCTTGGTTTGGGGCTACCTTCACTACCACCACTCATCCAAAACATCCCCCTAACCATCAATCAAGGCATCATACCAAATCCTCCCCCCTTGCCATCAATATCACAACAACAGATGGAAACCATCCCCATAGCACAAGAAACCAACACATCATCTATCATCCCTTAAAACATGGTATCTCAAGGATTAACCATATCGATCACACCATCCACCACTCAAATCCCAATCATCAATACGATGATACCTCTTATCACCAAAAAAAGAAATATTCCAAAACCACATCCACCACCACCACCACCCAAACCAAGCACATCAAACCAATACAACATTGTATTTACAAGATACTTAACAAAATTTGCTTATCGGGAAGGCTTTCGAACAAAACCAAAAGCGACAAGCTAAACAACATAGCTACTCAACAAAGGCACAAAAGGCTACTCAAGTTGCCCAAGCCACACTACCAGCCCAACAAGCACAAGCCCAGGCTCAAATGCAAGCACAAGCTCAAACCCAATGCCAAGCTCAACAAGCAAATGTTGTTCAAAATCCCAACAAAATGTTAACGAATCCATGTATCGATCCAAGTCAATGATCACATGATCAAGACCTATCTGAAGATCAAATCAACATACATCAAGAGTCACTTCTTTATCATGATAAGAATCCCTCAACAACATCCAACAATGATCTATTTCAAGGAGTTTTAACATTATTTGATCCTGTAATCAACAATCCATTGACCAATGATCATGTTGAAAAAAATATCTCTACATCACTTAATGAGTTAAAGGACATATCTCAAAAATTTATTCTAAAGCATGATCAACATCTCTCACCAAAGTCTAGCAATGGTCCTTTCCAAGACATATTGACATCCTTCAACCTCATGATTGGCGATATTGAAGGAATCTTCAATTCAACACTTGATCCAAATTCACTCAAAGATCAAGAGGATATTGAGAAAATTCATATGCCTAATGAAGATATCCAAGAACCCTTTCTAAGCAATCCATCCTTTGAAATTGACCCAATGTTAAGAACTTGATCCAAAGCATGTCGAAAGCAATTCTGAAATCATTCAAGATTAAGAATTTGTATCCCAAGTTACTACAATAATCTAATGGATACTCTCTTATCTATACAAGATGATCATATCCACATAGCAAATACTCCTCCATCTACCCATGAGATTATTTTTGTGGATAGACATGTAGATGATCTTCATTTAGAATATGATTCCTTTACTCCTGATATTATTACACAAAAAGAGTAGGTTATTGATCCTATGATCGAAAACGAGTTATCAACATCAGAATTAGATATATCCCAAATTCAGATTGAGGACATCATGTATGAAGATATCCAACATTATCCACTCAAAGAAACGGGTTAGACAAAACAGGACATTCTGGAGTTAGCAAAGCAACAAATTGAAACAGCATCATCTACAATAAACATTTATTAGAAACTGCCGAACAAGACATCTCAAAACAAGCAGAATCAAGTAATGAAGGTGCTACTACCACCATACTGGGCGAAACTTCATCTCAAGAAAACATCAACATAGGGAGCATGAAGAATCTTTATGGTGAAACCATTGCCAATACTACAACCAGCCACGCCATGAATCTTCATACACCCATCACCCCATCCATGAATTGGGACCAACATCAAAATGAACATTTGAATCAAATCACAAAAAATGTTATCAAAGAAAAAGAAGCTGAGAAGCATAGAGGACAAATCAAATTCATATGATACCAAAGAATACAAAGAAATATTATCCCTATAAAACTCCATTAGTCAAAGAAACTATGGGGAAAAATAAAAAAGGGAAAAGTGTCCATCAAAGATGTCCAAAAAATAAAAAGAAGGCTTCTCAAGCGACGTACAAAGTATATCAAGTAGTTGGTCCTAATTCCACATACACTTTCGTATCCACCCATCATTGCTCATCTTCCCAAGTTTGGAGAGTCAAAGGTTCCAAACTATCAGCCAATCCATCTTTTATCCCTACACACACTCCATCCACGCCTCTACGCATGATGTCCAATTCTCACATTGACCATGTATTTGCAACCACCCTTCATCGGGATTACGAAGATTCTATGGTGATGTGTGCACAAGACAATGCTAACTTCTGGTATTAATAAAACTGATCAAAAATCTTAAGTTGTATTCAAATTGCGTATCTTGGAAAGCGGCTTCTTCAGCGGGGATATCAATGGAACATTATGACAAAGTATCTATCGACACCCCACTAGGTGATTTTAGCATGAGCTTAAATATTTCAAAAAAAACCAAAAATATATATATATATATAAAAGATTGAAAAAAGTAAAGAAAAAAATCATCTTCTAGTGAAAACCACTATGGTGGCACTTTGGATAGGTACCATGATGAAAACCTAGAAAACAAGCGTCGTGTGTAGAATCAAGCATCTACGTGCACCATTTCAGGTAGAAGCATCTCATCCTATCCATAATAAATCCAACATTCCATCCATCTTAGCCATAATAAATCCATCCATCCATGAACCAATTATCTAATCCATTTCATCCATCTGCATCCATAGTCCAAGTTATCTTGATCTTGATAAAATTTTGGGGCACACTTTACACTTGCTTATGGTAAACATCTTGACATGGGTCATTTTCATTGGTCCTATCCTACACAGTGTTATCTGAGCCATGAAGCGTTATCCAAATGAGCATTCTTTATCTAAACATTGTATCTTATCACAAGGTAGTCCTTGGAATCCTTTGCATGCTTTCCATATCCATCAATCCATACACCTATCTGAGCATTCATCCATGGCATTCCATACATTGCTAGAAACTGGGGGTAGATATTTAGATCTAGCTTTCGAAATAAATATTGATCTATATCCTCCAACTTATGTGGTGATCTGAACATTGGAAAAGAAAAACTGAAAGTAAAATCAAAATCGAAACAACAAACTTTTAAACACAAAATCAAACTCTTGATCATTCACAAACATGTCAATCAACTTTATATCAAAAGCCTATCAAACAACTTATCAACCCATCATCATCCTATACAATGCATATCCTAGGATATATCGTTCTGACAATGGGCATCATTTTGGATATCACCTTGGATTCTTATCCCATCAAAACAAATCCCTTTGGCTAGAGGTATGAAGAACATTGACTTGTTTGTGTACTTGATCTTTTCTTTTGATTTATCTTATTGCACTAATTCCAATGACCTCTCGATGATGTCTAATCAAAGCGATTTAGAGAGAAAGTAATGGGGCATCAATCATTATCCTTTTGTTTCTTGTGCTTGTTGGACGTTCTTGTAATATAACTTGGCGAATACTTGCTTTGTTAGGTACATCCTAGCAAGGTTGTTGTATGTCAAGTGTGAACAAGAATACTCCTATATTTTTTTCGAGTCAAATTTCATCACACTAGGTACAATGCCATCCTGGTTCTTTATACCTTGATGCATCATATCTAGGTGTGTTATCAAACAATAAGGTAATTGGCCCTTTTAAAATCCCAACTCCTCAGTAAGAAAATCATCACCATCATCATCATCATAATTATCATCATCTCTAATAAAGTTGGCTTGTTGGTGTCTCTTTTCATCATCTTATTTTCTTCCTACTTCCTTTCGCGCTAACATGGTACCATGACAGTTAATCATAAATCATCGCTATCCATCCTGCATCCACAAACTATCAGCATATTGCATAATGCATATCATACAATCTAGAAATCATTAATCATACCACATGCATTCATCCCCATCATTGCATAATATAAACTGATTATTCTAAGAATTTCATAAACCATACATCTATCACCCATATGCATAATCATAAGAGCATCATCATATCATATCATGTTCATCCATATCATCCATTCATCATCATATCATACATTACATATAAAAATCATAATCATCTGATTTATATCATCAATAATGTAACTGTCATGGTACGAATCAAGATCAAGTGGGTGTAATATATCAAAATAGGCATGAGGCTACCCATGGCTAATGACTATCTACATCATCAAATTTGTCTACATCAAATATTTGAGTTGAACTAATCTTGAACCTCTTCACCCGATCTCCCAAGGGGGCAGTATACCACCATAATTCTTTTCGTTGGGGCAACAGTGGGGCATCCAAAAAAATCAAAATTTTAATTTGATCAAAGGCAGTTATTCTTTTGAACCAACCACAGCCAAAATTCATTTAGCGAAAGAGGGGAAAATGTAGACACATAAAATGTACATGCACTCGTTAAGTGATCTTCTAACATCCTTCATCCAAAATTATCCCTCTCTAACCATTTAATCGAATGACATATTTGATTAAAGTCATCATAATTCCCAGTTTAATTAAATCATTGTCTCTATGTAATTAGCTAGGTCATTTCATCTTCACATCTTTATTTAATTAAATAATCCCATATTATTATTTAAATCTCTAAAGGATTCATCTAATTAAATTAAATAAATCAAACTTTATCTAATTTAATCTAACATCACCTTTTGGTTAAAATAAATCAAAATATTTGTTTAGCTGAAGTCTAAATCATTCTCTTCTCATTTTGAGTTATTTAAATCCTAGTCTAAGTCAAAATGGTCAAATAAACTAACATCATTTAAATTAATCAAATCATGATTAATGCTAATCCTAATCACTCAAATCCTCTAGATTTTGCAACTTGCACATGAAAATCAATTTAATTGATTTATAAATCATCTATTTTAATTCAAAAAAGGCATCCAAGTGGGAATATTCCTCAAATTTGAAATCTCCCCCAAATAGACATGTACATCCAACAAAGCATTTAAAATATCTTGCATGTCCTTATGCATTGAGCCAAGTGGCATTTAACTCCTCTTTCATCCCCCCCTAAACATGTCACTTCTTCAAATTAAAATTTCAAACTTGCAAATTGATCAAAATGTGGTCAACTTTCATCCTCTCACATGTTGACAAGTGGCATCATGTCATTGGTTTATCTTTTATCCAACATTCATCCTATCTTTCAATCTTCAACTCTTTCTTTCAATAAATAGAGAGCTCATCCTTCATATTCATCATCCACAATTTGAGTAAACTTACTATGCTCAAATATTTAGTAATCTTCATCCATACTTTCGAATTTGTAGCTAGGTTTTGTAGGTTTTCATCTTGGAGCACTCATCATTCTTCATCAAAGTGGATCACAATCTTCATCAAATCATCAAAGCTAGCATTGGAGTTGGGAAAGGGCCAATTTTCACATCAAATTGGCACCAACTCCCTTAAGAGATCAAGAATTTACATTGCTTTCATAGGATTTAATCTCTTTTATTGGTTTCTCATTGTATTGCTTTCATTTTCCGATTTTGAGCATTGATAAATGGATTTCTTGAGGGATCTATATTCTAACTTGCATTTGAATCTAATTTGTTGTTCATTTGTTGTGTTCTTGTAGGTTTAGGATCTAGGTTCACACAAGGATATAAGAGAGGCTGCACTCACCATCACATCCGCATGTCGATTGTCTTTTCATGGGATGTTATCAATGGTGAATGATTTAAACTTTTCTAATAGTTTCATTGTAAGATCCTTATATTTTGATAATTTTTCATGTTTAGTTCGATATGTCCCATTTATTTGTTTGATCACTAATTGTGAATCACCAAAGATCTTGATATCTTTAGCACCCATGGTTAAAGCAACACGTAATCCAACAATTAATGCCTCATACTCAGCTATGTTATTTGTACATAGGAAATTTAATCGATTGGACAAGGGAATAGGCTTTCCTTCGAGAAAAATTAATACCACTCCAACACCACAACATGTTTTACACTTAGATCCATTGAAATACAATTCCCATGTTTTAACATCTATGGTCAAGATGCTATCATCAGGAAAAGAGTCATGATTAGGTAAAGCAAGAGGAGAGGGGCATCAACTAAATGATCAGTTAAGGCTTGTCCTTTGATTGCTTTTTGTGAAAAAAAATTAAGGTCAAACTTAGTTAACAACATCTCCCACTTAGGTAAGCATCTCGAGAGGTCTGTTTTATTAAAAAGATGCTTAAGGGGATCAAATTTGGTTATGACTTGTATTTCAACATTTAGTAAATAATGTCACAACTTACTAGTAGTGAATACAAGAGATAAAAATTATTTTTCAATTGGTGAGTATCGAGTTTCATAATCAATTTGTTTGACTAATGTAATAGGCAGGATGTTCTATTCTAGTATCATCTTGTTGAGCTAGCAATGCTACAAGAGCATGGGTTGATGCGGCTATGTAAAGGATAAATGGTTTGTTTGGCACAACGAGTTGTAAAACAGGTGGAGTTGCAAGGTATTCATTTAAACTCTCAAAATCCTATTTACAATCCTCATTCCAATCAAAATGTACATCCTTTTTGAGAAGATATGTGAAGGGTAACGTGCAATCAGCTAAAGAGGTGACAAAATAGCATATAGCTTGAATTCGTCCTTGTAATGTATGCAATTGAGAAATTTTTTTAGGTGGAATGTTAATAATGGAATCAATTTTCTTTGTGTCCACCTCAATGCCTCTATGAGATATAAAAAACCCAAAAATTTTCCCACTCTCTATGCCAAAGAAACACTTTTCGGATTTAATTGCATGTTATATTTACGTATTCATTCAAGGATCTTTCGAAGGACATTTACATTGTCATGATTTGTTAAGGATTTAGCAAGGATATCATCAACATAATCTTCCAATATTTTATGCATGTAATCATGAAATATAATTGTCATTGCTCATTGATAAGTTTCACCGAGGTCCTTTAATCCAAAAGGAATCACAACCCAACAAAATGTTCCCCAAATGGTTGTAAATGCAGTTTTGTATTGATCTTGTGGGTTGATAAAGATTTGATTATAACTAGAAAATCCATCCATGAATGACAACAAAGCATGTCTAGTAGTTGAATCCATGATCATGTCAATATTATGAAGTGGAAAATCATCCTTTAAAGAGGCTTTATTCAAGTCACAAAAATCCATGCATAGCCTAATACGATTATCAGGTTTAGCAACTATGACAATGTTTGAGATCCTAGGAGAATAATCAATAGGTCGAATGAAACCTGCATCAAGGAGTTTTTCAATCTTTCCTTTAACATGCAAGGATATGTTAGGATGCATCTTTTGTATCTTTTGGCGAACAAGTTTAGCATTTTCAGCAAGAATGATGTTGTGTGTCACAATTTTCAAGTCAATTCTTGGCATATCAGAATATTTCCAAGCAAAAAACTTAGTAAAATCATGAAGTAAATTTGTAGTGTCCTCTTTTTCTTCATCTTCAAGGCACTTCCAAATCTTAATAACTTTTTCTTTGTCATCTAATTCCATTGGCAGATCAATTGTATCTCCTAAGGGGAGTGCATTAGATTTAGGAACTTCAGGATCATATGGTTCTTCAGTGATATCACTATCTTTTTTCTTGGTAATTATCATAGCACAAGTGACCCATTTCATGGGAGTAGTAGAGGATGTGTTATCATAGACTCCTAAAATTTATTTTAAAGCTTCATCACTTTCAATGTACTCCCATGAGGGTGGTAAGTCCATATCAAGTAGTTCAGGATGTTTGATTGTGAGATTGTGTCTTGGTTGACATGTAATAGTGTTGATATTCAAAGATGGTCATTAAGTGGCTTTTGTCATCTTAGAAAATGAATATCCCAACCTAGTTTTTGTCTCTTGTGTATTAGGTTCTATAGGGACAAGAATACCCTATTCATTCTTTCCACACCCTTTTCTAGTATATCCCAATTGTTTCACAAGTTCGTAGCCTTTCCCATGAAGTCTTTCCATTTCCTTTGGATTAGGCAGATGTTGATAATCTATCTCATCAAAACTGGTTGTGTACATTGTAGTTTCTTCCAAAGTAGAGGAGATAGATGCTTGAGAATATTTTTCTAAATTCTGAATTGACATAATAGTTGGTTATTCTTGTTTTTCATCCTTTTTTAGGTGATTATTTATTCACCCATAAATGAAGGTGTGAATTCTAAGAATCCCCAATGATCACCAAATAATTTAGACACTGTTTCCTCATCTTATTTTTCAGTTTCAAGAGGTTCTATGTGAGATGTTGGAATTAATGTGTTAAGAGGACTTGTAGTTCCCTTTTCATGGTGTAAGCAACTTTCAGCCTCGGGGCCTATTTCCACTTGATAAATGTTATTGTGATAGACATATTTCATTATGCAATGAAGGGTCAAAGGCACTACATTCATCCCATGAATCCATGGTCTTCCTAAAAGAATATTATACCAAAGATCATAAGGCATGACATGCATAGGAGTTTGGATAGTAGCCACCCCAACGGTAATAGGCAAAGTGATTACACCGATTGGTTGCTTTGTTGTATTTTCAAATCCTCGAATGGATAGGGAATCAGGATTGATTTGTGACTTGTCAACACACAATCTATTGAGGATATTTACACTACATACATTAAGGGAAGAACCATTATCAATGAGGGTCCTTTTGATACCTATTTGATTGAATTGAGCAATTATCATAAAGGCTTCATGTTGCTTTTGTAACTCTAAATTCCAGGGAGCTCATGTTGATGGAAATTAATGTCTAGATTAACTCTATTCATTCCATGTATTAAAGTTCCTACATTACCAGGAGGAAACATTATGTGTTGTAATGTCTTATGAAGGATAGTGTGATAATTTGTTGAATTCTAAAGTAAATCCCAAAGGGAAATCTTTGCAGGAGTATTCTTGAGTTTTTCAATAAGATCGTACTACTTTGTGTGTGAGGAAAAATGAGGAGTGCTAGGACGGTTAGGTAAAGGTAAAGAGGGTGGGGTTGGTTGTAGACTATTTCGGGTATTATATGTATGAGCAACAGTAGTATTACTAGATTCTTGCAACACATCAGTTTTAGGTGGGTAAAGAGTAAACTCGGGTTTATTGGAAGGGTGAATTTTATGCAAGGGTGGGTAAAGAATGAGTTGAGGTTCAATCACATTAATGTCCTTAGTTTTAGGTTTTTCACAACAAACCTTAGTGAATGACTTAGGCAAGATGAAGTCCTGAAGGGCTTCATCTAACATGTCAAAGTCATCATGACTAAAAGGTTTGAGAGGTAAGTTATCATCAACTGGTTTAGGCTTTTCATGGTAGACTTTAGAGACATTAGCATCCCTTGTTGTAGATTGTTCACAACAAACCTTAGTGGATGACTTAGGTGAGATGAAGTCCTGAAGGGATTCATCTAACATGTCAAAGTCATCACGACTAAAAGGTTTGAGAGGTAAGTTATCATTAATTGGTTTAGGCTTCTCGTGGAAAGCTTTAGAGGATGAAGTGAGTGAGAGGAAGTCTTGAAGGACTTCATCTAACTTGTCTACATCATCACAAATAAGAGGCTTGGATGAGATGGTGTTTCTAAATTGAATCATTTTATGGAAAGTTTGGTTTGATGATTGTGGTTTTTTGTTTTTATTTATTGATGAATCTAATTTAAAAGAACTAGGAACCAATGTCGAAAATGAAACTTACAAAAATATGATGCTATCCATAAATGACATGAAAGGAAATGATGCTCATGCAAATGATTTAGATATAACAAAAAATAACTAAATAGAAATAGAAAAGTAACTATGTAAAATAGAAAGGTGTAAAACAGGAAACTTAATTCTCGAAATAATGATGCAAAAAGTGTACTGGGACTGATTCACCCAGGGTGACAAATGAGTCCCAAGAGAGGTATTTTTGTGATTTTTCTAATTTTTTTAACTTTTTTCTATGTTCGGGTCTTTACAATGATAAGAAGTAATGGAAATGAAAAGTTTTGTAAAGATTTGATAAAATGAAATGCAATAATGACCTCTAAATGATAGTTTCACTAATGAAATTTTGTAATTCCTAGGATGCAAAAGCTAATGCAATTGAGTCCTAGGATGTAAATGCAGATGCAAATCAGAAAGAGACAATGTTCAATATGCAGGTTCACCAAAATGAACCATAGATTTTAGGAGGGTGTGAAATGCTGACTCTCTTACTCAATTAGGGTTTTTCACCTAAAGGAAAGAGATAGATCCCACAGCCAAAATTTAGGTGGTTCACTCAAACTAATGCAAGTACAATGTAAATATTCCTAAATTCAATTATCTAAATGCAACAAACTGATAAAATTGATTGATTATTTATGCAAAACCTAAGAAATAAGAAGTGTTTGAAAACATAGTGATGTTTGCAAAAGACTTAAAAAGATGAAAAAAAATGCAAATAGAACCAAACAAAAAGTTATAAAACAGAATGTGTGCACTTATAATCTTGATGAAGACTGGAAACGACTCTGAAAATCTCCAAATGTTGACTTTTTGGCTGACTGGGACTCATTCACCAGCCTGGGTGAATCAGTCCCATATTAGGGTTTTTGCCCAGAATCTAGTTTCTACCAAAAGGGTACTAGAATCTGCATTCAAATCTTATTGGCACCTCTAGTGGGACTCATTCACCATCCATGATGAATCATTCCTTTTTCTATTTTCTGTAAATTCAAATTTTAGACCTATACTTTGTCACCTACACAACACTTCTTGATAGAAACCTGAATCTGAATCTCTGAAAACACCTGTAAAATAGCTTAAAATTTGTTTTCTAATGGGGGTTTTCCTTGGTCAAACCCCTAATTTGGTAATTAAACCTTGAATGGACAAAATATGCATAAAACCCTAGCCATAAGTGTGTCTAAGACTAAGAAAATCTGAAGTAAGACAAAATCCTATTCAAATGTGCTAGAATAAGTTGTGATTTTATTTATGCAAGACTTTAATCAAAGAAACCCTAAAACATCTCAAATGAGTTTAAATGACATGCAAACATTATGCAAACCTTAAATCTAAAGATAGAGAAAATGGAAGATGGAATCACTTTGAAAACAAGTCTTTAGGTATGATTTGATGGCTAGTTGCATCTCCTCAACCTATATTTCTCCATGATTCTCCATAGGAATCCATCATCAACTCTTTGCAATTTTGGATCTTGAATGAGAAGTGAGCTTGAATACTTGCAAAAACCCTATCTTGTTGTCCAAAAGCTATAAGTTTGCTATAGAAATGCTAATGAAATTTCTTGTGGAAGATTCTCAATAATTGAATTTTTGAATTTGCTTTGTAAAAATGACTAGGAGATGTGAAAAATGACCTAAAATGTGTATTTATAGGCATCAATACCTAATTTTCCCATTTTTTAGACCTAAGAGGCCGACATCCACTGAGAAATTGAATTAAGTCTATGAAATTCCTGCTCAAAATTTAAATTTTCCCCAAAAGGAACTCATTCGCCACCTTTAGCGAATTTGTCCCACTAGAGGGGACTCATTTTCCCAAGGTGGATAATGGGTCCCACTTGTGCTTTTTGGAGGTGGGTTTTTGAGATATGAATGAATTAAGTATTGTTTTTCAGGATTTATATGATTTTTAAGTGCAATGGGCCTCTAGATCAAAAATAATGGGTCTTAAGGGCCTATAGATTTTGTTTGAAGAATGATTAATGCAACAGTACTCAAAAGTAGATCCAAATTAAGAATGAAATTGTCTCTTTTTCCAAGAATTTTGAATTTTCTACTCCACACATACATGTAGTTTGTCTTGTGGCAAGATTTCAAGAAGATCCCAAAGAATCACATGTGGTAGCAGTTAAAAGGATATTCAAATACTTGAAGGGAACTCCTTATTTTTTGTCTATGGTATCCCAGGGATATTGATTTCTCTTTGAGTGCATAGAAAAATGTAGATTGGGTAAGTTGTGTAGATGATAGTGAAAAGGTGAAAAATAGGTCATTAGTGGGAATGAAGGGAAATAAGGATATGATGGACCTATCTCTCACTATTTCATTAGGAAAAGAGATCCACATAAATAATTTCCTTACAACCCTTAGATGAGTCAACTCAAGGTGTGAATCTTAAGATTTCCTTATGATTGAAGGACAAGGGTCAAGGTCAAACAACACTTTGGAGAGAAAAACTAAAAATAGTAAACTAACACCAAAATACAATTTAACACTTGAAAAAACAAGATTAAACTCAATACTGACATAACTACAATCAAATTGCACATCAAAGAAGGACAGATCTAAATGTACCTTTCATTGAAAGTCAGTTTATGAAGATAATCTGGGACTCATTCGCCCATGGGTGAATGGGTCCCTTTTTAGGGTTTTCCTACAAATTTTGAGAGTCATTGGCTCTATCTCAACAGTTTTAGATTCTTTGGGTTTCATTTTTAGAAAGTTGGAAATAAATTCTATAGATGAGTCTTGTGAGATGATAACTTTTATGACAACTTTTGCAACTTTTTTAACTTCTTCAATTTTTCTCTTCAAGAGATCTTTAAGATTTCTTCTACCTAGATCTACAAACACAACATGAAAGGGAAAAATTGTATGTTTTTGGTGAATGAGGGTTTTCCTTGCTCAAACCCCATTTTGGTAATCAAACCTTGAAATGAAATGAAACATGAAAGAGGGAATGAAGAATGAAAAAATCTAGATGTTACCACTCAACAGACCCTTGAATAAACCTTAGAATGTAGATCTACAAATTGCATGAAATTATTTCAATGGATGTGGATCTTAAACCTTGAATCTTGCTAGAAATAATGATGTTGAATGCTTGAATGGATCATGAAACCTATATCATCATATTAACTCCAAAAACATGCATGATGCAAGAAGACTTTGAAATGACAATTGAATCTTGAATGCTACAATAAAACTTTGATAATTCTTCTCTTGAATGTCTTGAAGTTCTCTAAAATGCTCTTGAATTACTCTTGAAATCTCATAAAAATTCTCTAGATTGCTTAGATGAAACTTATTGAAATAACCTTATATTTATAGATATGTATCCTTAATTTCCAAAAATTCAAATATCACAAGTTGACATTGAATTAGAGATTTGAAATCAATAAAATACCACATAAAACATAATTTAAATTTATGTCATAAGGTAAAGGGAGGACCCATTCACCCATGGGTGAATCCGTCCCAAGTCCCTAAACCTAGGGCACACATTGTTCAATGAGAAGTGTTATGTTAGGGCATTAATGAATGTTAGGTTTTCTCTTCATAAAATGTAATAAAATGGGCTTGGTAAATGAATTAAGGGGCCAACTAAGGAAAAAAATAGGCTCAATTAATTAAAGGAGCCCTAAATAAGTGTGAAAGTGTAAATGGGTACACTTTACAGTACTAAAATAAGGCACAATTAAGTTCAAATTAACTAGGAGGGCCCAAACAAGTGTGAAAATGTAAAAGAGATACATTTTTCTACACTACATTTATCCCTCACTTTAGTGAGAAGATGTCCTTGTGTGAAACTGACACCAAAGTAGACATTCAAAATATATGTATGCAGCAACAACAAGATACTCAATCATATAATACCAAAGAGTGAAAAGAAAAAGGTAAAAAAAAGTGCAGATCAAGCCTCAACAATTTGTCTAATGCGATGTGGATCAAGCCCCAATTGTTTTACCAGAAAAAATTATAAGTGAAACCCTAGCTTTCCACTATGAGAACAACAACACACGCTCACTCCAAGGTAATGGAACCTTAGGTCATCCACTAGGCGAGCTCCCAAGGGTAGAAAATGAGAGAATATTATAAGGCTCCCATGCCATATCAAAGCAATCCCTCTAATAACTTTAATAAGGCACCAAAAAAACAAAAAAAAAACTTCTAGCTTCATAAGGCCTAACAAGATGCATTATTCTAAACACTTATGAACAAAATATAAATAAATTTTGTTCAAAGTGATTTTTCTTATTTCATGTAAGGTAGGGAACATCATGCCTAATGTCTTCAAGAGAGGGAAAGTCAATGATAATAGATTCACAAC
This sequence comes from Sequoia sempervirens, assembly GCA_007258455.2. Classification (NCBI taxonomy): domain Eukaryota; kingdom Viridiplantae; phylum Streptophyta; class Pinopsida; order Cupressales; family Cupressaceae; genus Sequoia; species Sequoia sempervirens. The sequence goes on along the minus strand of VDFB02087877.1, from coordinate 8,073 downwards.
TTAGGAAATGCAACGTGTAGCATCACCACTAAGAGGGAAGTCATATGCCAAGAAATATCATGCTCTTGAAGCACATCAAACCCAATGACACCACCAAGAAAAAGATGCATCACAATAAGAAATAAAATTAGACAATGAAACATAAGGAATGTCAAAAAATTAGAAAATGATAATGCTAATGTATTCCCCCACTTTAAATAAATTGCTAACACCATTGTTGTGAGAAATTTACTTTAAAGTAGCAAATAATAAATACTAACAATAAATAAGACATGAGAGATTATTCAAAAATCCCTATTCCAAGTCATATGTTTCCAAATGAAGCTATGTCGAATGAAAAATATGGAAGGAGTTTCCCCAAAAATGAAATCCCAAACACGTAATGGATCCAAAAATTCAGGGTCAGTATGTCTTTCCTACAATGTTTTTATAGAGCTTGAAAATGTCATCATTCCCCAAATAACTCATGGATCAAGAAGGAATGACACATAGAAAGTGAAAACAAAGAAAAATCTTTTGGGTCAACATGGAAGAGACCTAAATGTCTCAACACCTTGTGTCATCCCCAAAAGGAAAAGACAAGACAAAAGAAAAGATAAATGCACATGAAGAGATACATCAAAAAAATAGTACGGGGGGTCACATTATACATATGCAATCACACAAATAACATTAAAATATAAGGAAAAATACTAGTGAGGCACATGTGAGTCAACCTATAGTAGGTCATTTGCATCCCAATCTTGTTTAGTATATGCAGAAGGTGGATAACTATCCAAAGGGACAACATCAAAAACCAAAAAAGTACAAGAACCAAGTTCAACACTCTTATTAGGAGGATCATCATGTAATATCATAAAAGAAGGAAACAATGAATTCAACTCATTATGCACTTGTTCATCAATCTTTACAATTTCATTATCATCATCCAAGTTAATCACAATAGGAGGTTGAATGACAATATCCATAGAAGATTGTTGTTGTTTAAGTTGCACTGAAGGTGAAAAGGCATCATTCATTGCTTGAGAAAATTTTGAATTTTTATTTTCTATGTTGTTATTTTCTTCTTTCGCTTGCAACAAATGAGCAATAGCACAACATTTATGCCTAGGTTCTCTAACATTTTGTGATAGGGTAGGGTTGGATGGAACACTCAATGTTCCATGCTCTGGGTCCTTGTTCTCAAGAACTCCTAGGTGACTCTCCCACCTTAACCTTTAGGTCCTATCTTAGGTATAGGTACCCCTGGTCCTACTGGCCAACCCCACTATCACCATTCTTTCATTCCACCAAGCCAATCTTGGTGCCTTGCCACTATCTCACCTTTGACCCTTACTCTTCCCTAAAGGCCAATTACCCTCAACATTCAGTTAGGTACTTGCAGGGGTGTAAAGATGTAACAAAATGATTCATAGCAACCTATTGGGGTTCTTGTTCAATCACTAGACTCCAATTCTCCACCGCTTCCACCAAACCCTCTCCTAGGGTTAGAAAAGGCTACAAGCCTAGAGCCCCAATTAGGCCTCCTAACCCGAGAAAAATGGAATTTACTCCAAAACCTTCCAAATGACCTAGGTTCTTTTCTTGGGGTTTGTGTTTCCCATGCCCACACCTTGAAGATTTTTGGGGTTAGGAGCCTGTACTGTCCGTACACTGCCCTTACTCAAAAATGGTCAAGAACTAGGGTTTATAAGCCTTTTCCAGGCTGCTTCCAAACTGTCAGAGTTTTCTCACACCAAATGGGTTGATGGAGCCTCCTCCTGACCGCCAGGCCTTGCCAAGACTCTCAACTAAATTCTCCAAAAGGAAATTTTCCAAAACCTTAGTGCCCCTGCAAGTTATGTGCCTTGCACTCCTTGTCTTCCCTAGCCGGACTCTGCCTGGCTCGCCTAGGGCAAGACATTGCTAGCAGCTCTTGCACACACACAAGCCCTAGAACCTACTATATGTACAAGCATGGAGTCTAGGCACTGTTCCCAAAGGGCCGTACAGTTTGTACGATGGGAAAGTGCTCTAGCACTCCATTTCCTAAAACCTGTCTGGTTCAGACCAGCAACAGGGTAAAATTAAACTATTTACAAAAAGTGCCTGAAAATTGAACAAGGAAGCTAATTAATGTTACAAAAGGCTTGTATGCTAACAACACAACATCCTACAATCAAAACAGTAGCAGTTCTAATCCATTAAATCTCTATTTAGATGCAAAAATTAGAAAATGTAGCACAGAACGCTGTCTTCACTTTCACAAACTTTCACTATAACATCAATGCTTCCAACCCTGTTCCATGGTCGAAGCACATCTTAAATAGACTCCAAAAATAGTTAAGCTCTTTTTGTCAAACCTATAGATGACCTAATGGTAAAAATTATAAAATCCACTGTGTTTTTCAACCTTTGGCAACTTTTGAAAACTCAGCAAGATGAGCTTCTAAACTTATTCATCTCTTGACAACTTCTTTCCTAAAGATCAAAAACACCTCTAAGCTAACTACACAATGGTCAACATGACCTTATGAAAACAAAACAAAATTACCCTTCTAGATTTCCTATTTACCTAATGAAACTGCCGTTGTTCCTTAGGTGCTCCTGACCATTTTGGTTTCTTTTCATCTGTTTTGAAGTTGTTGTGTGTACACGAATGGTTTTTCAACCATAGGTTTCTTTTCTTCCCTTAAGGGAGGAACATAAGGAACCATGGTAGGTTGTTCAACCACTTTCTCTTTAGCTTTGTAAACTTGTTTGCCTTGAGGAGGGACAACATTTTTTGTTTGATTATCTTGTAGTCTCTTATATGAAATAGGGGAAGGATTTTTCATAGGCTAGTCTTGGTTACTTAGAATGGCTTTGGTTCAATCATGGTCTCATCAAGGATAGGAGTCTCAATAATGGGTTGAGGCATATTAGTAAGGGATAACTTGGCTATGCACTTTTCCTTAAACTTTTGATATGATTTGAAAAAGAAGCCTTCACAGAGTCTAAGAGGTTCAATAGGCTCGAGCCAAAACAAATTCAATGAGAAGTTCCCAAGAGAAGACAAAGGATTATAGATACTATTATGTACAATTAAGATTTCATTTCCAAATGGAAACTTTAAACATTTATGTACAATTGACGGGACAAATTTCATGGAGCGAAGCCATGGATAATCTAACTTCACATGAAATTAATCCAAAGTTGGGATGATGGTGAATGAGACACTTAATTGTTTCAATCAAACCTTTAAAGGGATATTTATTGAACCTATCATATGCAAGTAAAACCATTATGCATTTTGATCCATGCTTTCATTTTTCCATAAGTATCTTGATAAAGTTCATGCACAAATAGGAATTCTTAAGTGATCACATTCTCTAGAAAAATTGGGTCAATTAATATCCCATTAGTAGGATTGTCATTGATTCTTCCAACTATGTAAAGAGGACCACCAGGTGCATGTTTAAGTATGTATTGTTGTGAGAAAGCAATGTAAAGTCACATATTAATTAGGCCCTTGTGAGGTTTGGTGTCAATAAATCCAACCATAGATTCTATAGAGTGTTCCACATTATCGTTCATGTTATCATCATCTGTGTCAACATTCATAACATCATTCTTTATTTCACTAGCTTTGACAAATGAAATATTATGATTTGGCATAGGATTGGTAAAGATTTAAAATATTTTATTAGGAGGGGCTATAGACTTATTACTGTTTTGTGGTCTCAAAACATGTCCCACTTTTCCCCTTTGCAAAATGTGGAGTCCCCCATTTTTTTTTTCTTTCATTTTCACTTGCTTTGGCATTGTTTTGAGGGTTGGTAAAATTTCAAGTTTCATTTTCAATTTGTTTGGTCTTTGGTTAAGTCCTTGTTCTTTCCCAGATTCAATGTCCCGGTCTCTTCACAAAGTTTAATCAGTTTACTAGAAACAGGAGTCCCAGAGCTGTTGCAGTTGCATCAAGGATGCAATGTATTTGATTGGCCTTAGTCATGCCCAATAAGTCATCACCCAAAAGTTGTCAATCCTAGTGATCATTTTTTTCTTGCATTGGTTAGTTCGATGGTTGCTTTTCATTTTTTTTAGCCAGAGGTAAGAAACCGAAGGGTTTTCTATGAAAAGTTTGAATCACTTTTGATCTCTCTTGAACACGGTTCCCGGTTCCCCTCTCTACTCCCAGTTTTCTTTAAGCTTGGAGGTAAGTGTCCCGATTCCCGGTAATCTTTTCAAGGTTCAGTACCAAAGGTTGTCAATCCTGATGATTGTAAATGATCACGTATCATAAAATGCTTTTTCCTCATAAAAATAAAAGTGACACAAGCTTCCATGTAAGCTTTTTCGTGCTGTCTTTTCCTCTTGTAGTGAGCCCATATAGAAACCTAGGTGTTTGTAATTTGAACCTTAATTCACCATGATTAGACCTTTTTTTGAGAAATTAATGGATTTTAATAGTTAATTAATGAAGGAGCAAACTACACACATACTTGGAAACACCTTGACCTTGCAATTTCTTTTATAACACTCTACTTCGCGTCATACTACAAACTTGCAAAGGACATTGAATGAATGAGACTAATACTATGGAATGCAATGAAAGGTAAATTTTGACAAAATAAGAACACAACTACCAAGGGTTTCAAGGTTGCATTCTAAAAATATTGTTATCATCACCAAAATCCATGTATGTTTCAAATAACATAAATTTATTAATCATTTTCACACATGAAAGTCTCAAGAAAATGGTATCTCCCTTTTAAAAAATTGAAATGTTGATTGTTTTGATTTGAATTTAATTGAAAGGTGAATTGAAAGTTTAATAAATTGTTAAAAATAAATGGTTAAATTTAACCCTAACTTGCACACAAGGAACATATTTGAAAATACAAAATACACCGGCAAAAATGAGTACTTCTGAAGAAAAACCAGAAGATGAATTCAACTACTGTACTTCACAAGCTATACCAATTGGTGGGATAACTAATGATACTCATATGGGATGATCTTTTGATGTTGAATTCCTCACATGGGTATGGAAAGAAAATGCTTCTCAGTGTACAAGGAATGTTATAGCAAGTGGGTTACTTTTAGCATAAGGGTTTCCGCTAGCAATGGAAGCCCTTGAATTGGTCATGGAATGTTTAAACCACTACAACCCAAACAAAAGAGTCATTGAGAAGGAAGGAATAACATATGTAGATCTCTCCTAGAAAGGAATTATATATACATTTGGGCTTCCTACATTTACTCATATGTACCATATTGATATAATGGCGAAAGACAAAACCTACCTGAGTGCTAAGAACACAACAAAGAAATTGTGAACACAATGTGGTACCACGAGAAGATTATAAAGTAGAAAAAGCCAATTCTAAGGTCTATGTTCAACCCAAATATTCAAGATATTATAACTATACTAAGCAGGATAGTTAGATTGTGAGATGCTAGTAAATTCAAATCATGGATGTTTGTAATCATAGCTAAATTGATGCAAGGGCTTGTGCCAATGCATTGGGGAAGATTTATCAGTGAAAAATTGCATGATCAAATAAAGGCATTTCCAGAGTCTAGATGATTTTCGATGTCATCATATGTGATTTATTCCTATGCCTTAAGGGAAAATAAGCAAGCGTTGAAAAGAATTGGTGCTTTGGGCAGAGAAGTAGGAAATAGTTTGATATATGCTCATTTACCCCAAATTAATATTCATGAATATAAGGAGCATTATTGGAGGGTCAATGATGTGTTTTCAATGAATCTGGTTAGAATAATGGAAGGTGATAAAGCCAAAATATTGTCTTTGGAAGCACAAAGTGTAATTGGATAGATCAGAGGATGGTACATTCAGTTTCAAACTTTCACCTACATTAGGGTGGAAGGGTTTGAAGGACATCCTTTCATGCTGCCCATGTATCATATAGATAAAATGGTGTTACTAGAATTGGTAGAAAATTTGAAGCTATCCCAAGCTCTTTATAGTGCGGCTCATAAGAAGGATTCTCTCATATTTCCTATTGTAATAGGAAACTACAAATACAATGTAATTAGAGCAACCAATTTGTGTGAAGAGGAGTTGGAAATGTATAATTTGGAGTACTTTCCACTCTAAAGAAATTATTCTGACCCAGAAGAGAATATTTCCAAGAATATAGTTGGTTATCATGCTCATGTCCAACATCTAGAAGACTATTGGATAAATTGTGATGATGACCACAAAGTAAGAAAAAAGAAATATGAAAGATTGTCATTACAATCTGCATGAATTCTCAAGATTCATGATGTTCTAGATCAGATAGAAGAAGATGATGGTGAAGTGTTAAACAAGGCTTACATTGAAAATAGAGTCTATGATAAACCTATTCCAAATCCAGATTATGAAAGTAAGGAAGTAACATCTATTGACGAATTCTATGCATTGGTTCTACACAAACTCAACATTGGATAGATGTTTTTTGCAAAGATTTAAGAAAGAAAGGAATAAGGCCCAAATACTCACAAGATACAAGAAAGAAAAAAAGAGAATAAAATGAGCCTGAGCATGGGGAACCTACTAAGATAAAGAGAAAAGCTGGTAAAGCAGCTACTGGTATACACATTGAAGAAAAAACCCTTGAGGCTTCAAGGCAAGGGGTTTCATTAAAACTAGCCAGTAAGCATAAAGATGTTGAATCAAGAAAAGTTAAATCAAAATTAGAATCTCCTTCCACGGTAAGACCAAGGAATAGAACTATTACTAATGAAGAGGTGGGGATGACAGAAAATACTAGTACATAGACAAGGTCTACATCTCAGAGAGTTGCAACATTATTCACTTCTCCCCATTCAATTAATACAGCTATTGTAAAACAAGCATTGGGAAAAACTCCTATGGTTTTAGATGAAGTTTCCAAGATAGATGAAGCTAAGATTAAAGAAAAAATGGAAAGGAAAATAAATATAAAGATAAACCCATGGTACAACTAGTGGTGGAAGAAATTCTAGATATAGGGTCAATTCCTATAAATGTTGAAGAAAAAGAATTCATAATAGGAACACTCGCTTTAGAAGCAGGAAACCCTAATGTTCTTGAAATGGAAATAGGGGAGACTATAGGACAGGTTCCTACTGATAATATTGTTATTGAAGATACCTTTGGTTTCCATCCATCACTAGGGAGTGATCAACACGATAATGAGCAACCACAAGTCTCTAAAAAATCAAAGAAACACCAACTTGAAATTGAAAATGAAGAACCTTCATAAATTTATGGTGATAAGGTCAGAGATTAGGAAAATCTTGAAGTGACAGGACATGAAGAAGGTGATGTCCTATGAACTAATGTTGAATACCTAGTTGGATAGAAAAATACAAGTTTTGAAACTGAAGAGACAATGTTGAATCCCGATAATCCAAAATCTATGCCAGAGAAAAGAGAAAACTGAAGATGTTCCTATTTCAGAGGACGTAACAAATAAAGTTGAAGATGTGATAGAAGAATTTATTGAGCATATTGAAAACTAGAAATAGTGAAGTGTTATAGAGGTAGAACACAATGAAGATACACTTGATTGGTTAATTAGAGAATTAACTTCCCCATTGGAAGTGGAATTCGTACCTTTGGATCTTAAAAGTTTTACGCAATAAGTAGACATTCCTAAACCTAGGTGAAGAGATAAAATGAAATATGTCATATAGAATAATGTAGAGGGAGGAAGAACACTCCATATACCTACCCTAGTAGCAAATAAAAATAGACATGAGGGTATGGGCAGGATCATCATGGAAAAAATAGGCCCTTAAGTGGCAAAAAAATCATAAAAATCAGAGTTAGGAAACTTGACGTAAAAATTTGAATAAGTTATCTATATTATTTCAAAAATATGTAAGAATAGAATTTGTAGAAAATTGAATGTAGTTTCTAAACTACTAGGTTTGTTTAAAAAAAAAATCTATTTAGTGAAAATTTGAAATTTCAATGCAGTAGTACTTAAATTTCAGGGAAAAAATACGAAGTAGTTGTCTATCTGACCACCCTAACCAATATAAAATGGTAATATTTTTTTATAAGATTTTAGATAAAATCAGAGGACTCATGTCCCAATGTAATGCATTTTTTTTGTA
>VDFB02087875.1:0-15848 GCA_007258455.2 Sequoia sempervirens | reverse complement strand
AGGTTTGTTTAAACTAGAGAAGAAACTTTAGAATGAGAAAAAGAACTTAGGATTGAACGAGGAGTTAAACACTGTGATTTAACAAAGTGAGAAATATGCAAGATAGAAAGATACAAAGACTAAGAGTAAGAGCTAGAATTAACTAGATCAATAGTGGATGTAAGGGTTCTAGATTATTCTTTAAGTATATCAAAGATCTAAGAATATCAAAGAAAAAATAGAGCACATTTGGGATGATAGCAAACTTCTAAATGATACTGAAGGAATAAATAAGTTGTTCCATAGATTTTATAAGTATCTTTTTTTCTCATTTGAAGGGAACAATACTCAAAGTCATAAGACTAGAAGCCTATGCAAAAATTTAATTCTGAGGAAGACCACTGAAGATATAGTAGAAAATATGAATAAGAAAGTATCAAAAGAAGAAATAGTAAATGTTATTTAAAAACTAAATAATGATAAAACTCCTGGAGTTGATGGGTTCCCAATTGAATTCTATAAAAAAAGTATTGATTGGATTGAAAATGACTTGTTGCGAGTCTATTCTAAAGTCGTTGATAAAGGTTATTTAGGTTGTAACATTAATAAAGGAGTTATTAAACTTCTCCCTAAGGATGGGGATAAGATATTAACTAAGAACTAGAGACCTATTACCCTTCTTAATGTCTCATATAAGATTTTGGAAAAAATTGGATCTTAGACTAGTTGACATCCTCCCCAATTTTATTAGCTCCACACAAACATGATTCATAAAAGGGTAGCTAAATTCTAGAAAACTCATCTCTATTTGGGAAGCCATGGATTGGGCTAGAATTTCCAACCAAAATACTAGTATTTTATTATTAGACTTTGAAAAAACCTATGATAGAGTTGAATGGTCACATATGATGATGTCACTTGAAGCATTTGGTTTTCCATATGTATTTTTCCAAATGGTGAAGACTCTATTAAATGATGTTGTAGCTCAGGTAGATGTTAATGGATCCTTGATAAAACAATTCCCTCTACAAAGGTCAATCAAACAAGGTTGTCCTCTTGCCCTTGCCCTATTTGTGATAGCCTAAGATTCTATTTTTTACCTTCTAAGAGACACTATATTGACACCTAAATTAAAAGGCCTATCTCTCCTTGATGGAGAGGACTTTTCTAAACATTCAATTTGTAGATGATATTGCAATTTTTTTCAACCTTGAAGAAAGAAATGTTGAATATATTATGCATGAACTTAACTTATTTTGTGAAGCCTCTGGAGCTAGAATATCCAACGCATAATCTATAATGCTTAGTTGGGACAAGAACCCCCCAAAATGATTTAGTAAATTTGAAATTCAATGGGGAGGGCCTAACAAATAGATTAAGTAACTTAGCATTCTTTTTATTGTTAATCCATGTTTGAAAGATATGTGGGGTTGGATTAAGAGTAAGATAGATAGAAAGCTTTGTCAATGAGATAAACTATTGCAAGTTTGTTGCAGGTTTTGTCATTTATTTTGTGAGCACAAATCCTACATATACTAACAAAAGATCAACACATGTTAGTAACACAAATCTAATGCTTCCTATGAGATTATTCAACTAATTTAAGAGAAAACATTAAATAAACAATGAAATAACATAATTGAAGCATGTAATCTAATCTAAACTAGAAAAACCTTCATCCCATAGGGGGAGTGGCGCTCCTTTGATGCGGAAAGAAGCCCTTTCCCAATCCCTTGATAATATTGATGAGTTGTTGGAGATTCCAAGATGAAATTGACTATAATCTAATTATGAAACTTGAAAATGATGGAAAACTAAGAACTCAAATGGCTATAGTGATAATGCATGAAGTTGTGGATCCATATTATGAAAAGGATGCCTCTATTTATAGAATCCAAGGGTTCAAGATTGGAGGAAATTGGTGAATGTGGGATAAAATGGGAGCCAATGAGAATGTGCCAAGTGTCACAAATCTATTGGATGAGGGTGGAGCACTTTTTGGGAAATGTGTGAGTGGAGAAGGATGGAAGAGAAGTAAATAAAGGAAGGAGGAATGGAACACAGGGAATGAGAGGAAGAGGATTTGGAAAGGTTGTAAAAAGAATCCTGAATGCAAAATGTAAGAGATGGATAGATTTTGGAAATCCCTTGGAGGAAATTCGAGAGAGATCTTGGAGAGGAATATTCCTGAATATGCCTTGTGAGGAAAATAGATGAATTAAATAATTAATTGAAACTATTTCACAAAAAGCAACCCTCAAGTTAAAGACTTCATCGATTTGGCCCTCACATAGTGCCGAGGACGATAATACGATTAGAAAGTTGATTAGGATTACCAACTTCCTAAAATTCACCAATTGGAGGAATTAGAGATGTCAGCATTTGATTTGATCAGATTTTAACCAAATGAGAGAGGATTAAGAGAGGATTTCCACTAAATAAGATGAAAATTAGTTAGAAGAAGGGTGAATTAATCAATAAATTTAATTATTTGATTAATAGTTGAATTTGTTGATTTTAATTAAATAATGTTGATTATTTAATTAAGTGATCAATTTGAAGTGAATTCGGAAGAAATGGTGTTAGTTGATCAGAATTAGATACATAGTATCAATCAGGACATTTTTAGTGTGTACATTTTTCCACTCTTTAAAGTGATGCACTTGTTGCATCAGTTCAAAAAATAACACTACCATGATCAAAATTCAAAAATTTCCCTGATTTTTTTGAATGCCCCACTACTACCCTAACGGAAGAATTATGTTGTCATACTGCCCCCTCAAGAGATCAGGCAAAAATTGCAAAATTTGGTCGAGCTCGCGAAAAATATTTAATGACGATTCAAGAGTAGAAAACAACCCATATGATGCAAAATTAGGCTTACGACGATGAAAACGGACCAAAATAGGCTTTGTACAGGCAAAAAAAGATTAAATGGGTTCAAAAACCCTAAAAATTACCAAAAAAATCCCAAAAAAATTGCATAAAAAGGATTAAGAGGGTCATTTTCAAATCATTTGCACACTTGCCTTTCAAAGATTTTTGCTAGTTTTGCTCTGAGGTGCTGACGAAATGGCTACTCGCGTGCTTCCCAGGCATCAGACAGATTGACTTCCTGAGTTCTAGAGGCCCCAGTACATAGGAACCTCGATACGCCTTTCAAAAAATTTCTCATTTTTCACATTTTTCAAGCATTTATTAGGGTTCAAATAGGTCTGCCAAAAGTGACTCTAGGGTGTCACAATTGTTATGGGCGGTGTCGCTTTTGTAGATGTCGACCCACATTTGCAATGAAGCATTGCGCGGTGCTCTAGGATTTCAGAGTTGTGCAAAAATTTTGATTCACCTTTGTACGATAGCATCGCACGGCCTTAAGGGCTTATGGCATCACACATAAATGTTGACCCACCTCTGCAACATAGCACCACCTTTGATTATAGCGCCGCATTTGCAAGATGCAAAGAATCGCTTTTGAAATATAGGCTTGCTTTTTCTTTTTTGAAGGATTTTTTAATTTTTTTGATAAGCGTCCTTTGCAATATTTTGATGTTGTGTGCATTTTTGTTACAGGAGGTCCTATCGGTGCTCCATTCTAAGGAGCATAAGAGCCGATTATTGTGCTGAGCTAGGCATTTGTTAGACCAGGCCTTATTTTTCCTAGGAGTGATTAGTTTCAACCATATTTCTCAGATGCTAAAGGTGTAGACGCACCTTATGATGATGACCGCATTGGTCGAGAGATTGCAGAGTGAGACTTGTTCATTCCACCTATTGACTGGTGAGGCCACCATCACCTTGGAGGATGTGTGGTGGATCTTGTGAATAACAATTCACGGTGAGCGCATCATCTATGACGTTGAGGTCGACGGTGATGCGATTTATGATTTATTTGGTGTTGACTCATACAAGGTGGACAACGGCCAGATAGACCTTCATCGCTATGTGGGGATTGGCCCTAACTTGACCTTGTTCGTTGGCACACTGATCTCAGGAGTCCTTGTTCCCGATCGACGAGCTTGTGGATGCAACATTGGCTGGGGGATCATTTGGTCCCAGATGATGGAGGAGATGACTTTCTATGCTTGGGGGCCAGTCGTCCTAGCCTCCTTGTATCATGATATGCACCAGGTCGTCTATAGTAGGGCCTGCGGCATTGGTGTGGGTGTCACCTTTTTGCACGTGTGGGATTATGAAAAAATTATGGTCTTGAGGCCGCATATTACACACGTTCATCCTAACCACGATGATCTTGTGGTGTACAGATACAGGGGGGATGACTACCCTCCACTTTACAAGTATCACAGGCATCCCACACTAGAGGAAGGTTTTGGATGAGATGATAGCTTTCACATGGAGGCCTTCGCTCCATTTTTTGCGATGGCATGATGATCACCTTTTCTACTACTGACAATCCTAATACATGTAGGGATGAGAGCATTACATGGTTGAGAGATACCTCCCCGATAGGGTTGCTTGCCAGTTCAAGGAGGTGCAGGATGCACCTGATGATACATAGAGAGTCGTCTTTGCCCTCAGATCTAGAGAGGTAGCATGGCGAGAGAGGATCCCACCCTAGCAGGTGATTGATGATTTTAGGTAGTTGGTTATGGTGCCTTGGGTGTACTTTGATGGTCCTACAGATGCAAGGATGACCCTGGATTATGATGTGTATTGGCAGGCTCATGCCCCTGTTCGATTGACTTTACCAGTAGTGCCAGATGTGGGGAGAGGACAAGTCAAAGGAACAAGGATTAGACAAGTCCCACAGCAGCCAGGACATGATGGGCAGGACATGGGTGCAGGACACGATGGGCACGACGAATGGGTTTCACCATTATTGTCACCTATTGGGCAGAGGCCACCAATCCAACCACCACAGCAGCCACACATGCCGCCTCCACGACCACCACTAGGTCTCAATCCTAGGGACGGTCAATTGCAGCGCTACAGGCGCAAGTCGAGGTTCTCACAAGGCAGTTAGAGTAGGCATAGGCTCAGATATAGACATTGGTTCAAGAGAGCGACCGGGCCTGATAGGAGGTGGCATAGGAGTGCCAATAGAGACAGGATTCTGATATGGCCCTTACACTTGAGACAAGACGACGACAACAATTAGAGGTTGCGGCTTAGCAGATTCAGGGGCAGGCTACGGTTCTGGATGAGATGTATGGTCATGCAATGCAAGAGGCCTCGTATTACAAGGCTCTGTACTATAGAGTTGTGAGATAGGAGTGAAGGGAGCCATATTTCTCCCATCTCAGTCAAATAGCTCCTAGCAGGACCCCTCATGTAGGCACTTCAGGGAGACCATCAGGGTCTCACCATCAGAGCTAAGGTAGTTACCACAGAGGTAGACATAGCCAGGGCAGCGCAAGACACTGAGAGTAGACAGAGACACATTATTTTGTACATCTTGATTATGATGTGTATACATTCATTGGATGAGTTTTGTGACTAGCCTCTTGTATATCTGATACTATATATCTGATTCCGATGTATCATGACATTCAACTTTTTTGATGTATACATGAGATGACTTGTGATGCGTTCATATGATGTTTTATTTTATTTTATGTGATGTGTATATATATATGGATGGATGGATGCATGTAATGATTATTTTATGATGTCCTATGCTTTATGATGTGATGCGATGTTATGAAGGATCTACATGGTTCCATCATTATGATGGATGCATAATGTATTTATAGATGATGTATGCAACGTAATGATATGCTCTATTTCTTTTTAGTATTTTTTCTATGATGCAATATGTATGTATGCATGATGCAAGAAATGTGATGTTTTTTAATGATGCTTATGTGGTGGATGAGAAATGTGATGTAATGTTTATCTTCTTTTTCTGTATCTTTTTCATATGTGATGATTCCTATATGATTATGCAATGGATGTTTTATGAAAATGTATGATTTATGAGATGCTTAGAATAACCAATCTATATTATAATTGATAATAATGTGATGTGTATGAAATGATGGATGATTGATGTTTTTTTATTATGTATGACATGAATGATATGCAATATGTTGATGTTTCACGGATGCAAGATGGATGCATATATGAATGTTTTTGTTTTTCAATGCCATGATACCATGTTAGTGTTAGTATGTGGAAAAGACAGAAGAAAGAGAAATCAACCCTTGACTTCGAGATGATGATGATTGTTTATCAGAGATTGAGGATATAAAGAGCTTACTCACCTTATTTTTGATAACACGCATAGATATGATGCATCAAGGTATAAAGAACCAAGATGACATTGTACCTAGTGCAATGGACTTTGACTTGATAATCAAATAGAAGTATCCCTGTTTACACCTGATATACGAAAACTTATTTAGGATGCAGTTTAGATATTTCAAACATCTCAAACCAAAACATAGAAGAGAAAAACCTTCCCATGTGGTCAACAAGACCTAAAATACCCTCCCTACAAACCAAACAAAGTAAGTATGACCAAGTTATACTACAATAATATCCAAAAAGCACAACAGATAAAAAGATAATGACCAATGCCCCATTCCTTTCTCCCTAAATCATTTTGTTTATACATCATCGAGATGTCATTGGAATGGGCACAATAAGATAAATCAAAAGAAAAGATCAAGTAAACAAACAAGCTAATGTTTTTCGTACCTCTAGCCAAGACTAAACTACGATGATGCCTGATTTTGATGTCCATTGTAGGAAGGATGCATCCTAGGACATGATGTTATCAAATGATTTTGGGATTGACTAGATGATGGGCTATTAATACCAAGAGTTAACCAACTTTTTTACCTACTAACCTAGACTTGAGATCCTGACGTTTGAGTTTTCAATTTCGATTTGCTAGACTTGCTTTTGATTGTTTCACTAAAGGTTGGGGGTGACGGTCTTTTATTATGAGCAGATGTTTATTGCAGGTGAAAGCGAGATAGGGCAGATGGATTTTTTTGAATATTTGGATTTTTTTATGGTTTAAAATGTTTTGAGGTTGTTTTTTGGTATTTCAAAATGTTTTGCAAATGTTTTGATTTTCAAATTTTCCAATGTTTTTGTGTTTTCCAATATTTCCACCAAGAACATAACCTAAAGACCTATCCTAAGGGCCTTGGGGGATGATCAAATATTATCCTTGCCTACGTTATACACGCAAAGACCACGTAGTTCGACTAACACAAACTCGTTTATTGATAAGATATGAACAAATGGATTGCCAATTTATTATGATGAACACCTAAAGGACTGGCCCGGGGTGTCTCGAGGGCACATCAATGATAGCCTTGCCTACGTTCAAGCTCAGAGACTCGTAGTTCAATAAGACAACTCTATTTTTGACTTTTTCTAACTTTTTGACCTATTTTTTGGATTTTGATATGTTTTGAATGTTTTTGAATTTTTGATTTTAAGGAAGATTGCAAGAATATACATGAATCTGATCCAACATAGGTATAAGAATGTGCCCCCAATGTGGTGTGATAGACTACTTTGATATAGGTAGGACAAACTAACCTTAGGAAAATGCCAAGTGGTACTAGGAGGGAACATGATACAAACACAAGATCAAGCTATGATGTGGACGCGAATGGGTGTCAAGAGGATCAATGGAATGCAATGGATGAATGATACAGAACAAGCCATAGAGATCATGGTGGATGGAAAGTGCTTATTTATAAAAGGCGTTTGTTTGCCAAGTTTTCACCAAGGTACTTGCCCAAAGTGCCGCCAAAGTGGTTTTCACTCGAGGACTTTTTTCTTTCTTTACTGTTTTCAATCCTTTTTCTGATTCTTTTGGATTTTTATATTTTTTGATATTTTTTGTATTTTTCTGGATTTATACCCTTAGAGACTAGGCATAAAAAATTTTGAGATGGGATTTGTTGATGGGCTCCTATAGAGACTCACCTTCGAGTGTAGATAGCTAATATGCTCCTGATTTATAACTTGTTGTGATGATGAAGGGTCCCAACCAATTGGAAACAGACTTGCCCTTGTTTGGATTTGGTACATTCTTCTGATTCTCCTTCAATAAAAGCTCCCTTACTTGAAAGGTCCAACTCTTGATCTTCTTATTGTAGCTTCGCTTGAGACAGTTTTGATAGAATTGCATATGGTTTAGGGCATCCATGCCCCACTCATCCAATATTTCTAGCTCGTTCAACCATGACACCCAATATTCTTCATTAGTAATGAAATTTTTCAATGATATTCTTAAGGATGGGAGCTCGATCTCAATAGGAAGGATAGCTTCTGATCCGTAGACCAGGGAGAAAGGGGTTTCACCTGTAGGCATGTAGATACTCGTTCAATAGGCTCATAAGGCGGGATTCAACTGTAGGTGCCAATCATGACCAACTTCGTTGACTATTTTCTTTAGGATTTTCAAAATTGTTTTATTGGTAGCTTCAGCTTGTTCTTTACCCTGGGGGTAATATGGGGTAGAAAAGTGATGTTGGATATTGAATTTTTGGCATAGTTCTTGGACATCCTAGTTTTTGAGAGGTGTCACATTATCTAAGATAAGGGTTTGTGGAAAACCATAATGAAAAATGAGGTAGTTCTGGACGAACTCGGAGATTTGCTTCCCTATGATGCAGGTCATTGGGATGGCCTCTACCGACATCGTGAAGTACTCAGTGGCGATGATAATGAAGTTGTTTCCATTGGATGAGGTGGGTGTGATTTTGCCAACAAGATCAAGCCCCCATTATGAAAAGGGCCAAGGTTTCATGATCGGTCGAAGCTCCTGAGCTAGTGCATGGATGAGGTCCCCATGTTGTTGACATTACAAGCACTTTTAGACATAGTCGTGAGCTTCCTTTTCCATTGTTGACCAATAGTACCCAGTCCTCAGCAGTTTCTTAGCCAAGGTTATACCACTCGAATGCGACCCACAAATTCCATTGTGTACCTCAGTTAAAGAAATCAAAGCTTCTTTAGGATTAAGGCATCATAACAAGGTACCCTCGATACTCCTACGGTATAGGGTATCTCCTAGGATAACAAAGTGGGATGAATTTTTGATAAATGTTCTTTTAAGGTTCAGGGTGATATCAGTGGGGAGGACTCCTATTTTTTTGAGTAAGGTGTAGATGTCATGATACCAAGAGGTCATCAAGACCACTTGATTTCACACACAAATTGAGACTTTGGCACCTCGAAAGCTAGATGCGAAGCTACTCTGAGGAATTCTTACTTTGGGATATTCTGGCCGGGATATCCAACAACAATCGATTGTTGCCATAAGATCGTCAAACTCGTTGTTTTCCACGAATTATTTGCTCCAGACATGATGTAGATGAAAGAATTCTTTGAAGGGCTTTCCGCAGTTTCTTGTATGGGAGTCAATTTGTCATCCTTTGTTTGAAATTCATCAACTGACACGAAGTTGATATAAATTAGAGTCCCCATAGACTTTGAGTACCATGATCTTCCATTGTACTACAATTTTGAGCCCTATGACAAGAGCCTCATATTTTGCAATGTTATTTGTGCAAGGAAAAGACAACTTATATGATTTGGGTATGCAATCCCCTTGTGGTGTAATGAAGAAGACTCCCACTCCTAACCCATGTTGTGTTTAGAATCCATCAAATTACATTTTCCAATGATCCACCACATATGGACTCATCGGGGAACTCTAATACAAGTGGGTTCTCAAAATATATCTACACTTCTACCAAATAATCTATAATCACTTATCCTTTAATGGCCTTCCATTCTACATACTCAATGTCATGTTCTGTCAGGATCATAACCCATTTAGTTGTTTGCCCTATGAGTGTTTCTTTAGAAAGAAGATACTTGAGGGGATCTATCTTGGCAATGAGTTTTATCGATGTGCCAACATATGAATTAATACAAATTTGCATTATTGAAAAACACTACTATTAGAAATCCTTCTCAGTGGATGTATAATTAGAGCTCATGTCCATGGTTCTCTTGATGTAGTAAAATATGGCTCTCTTTCCCCTTTCGCCAGTGTTATGCTAAAGAAGCCAAGGGTTGTTGTTGTTGTTGATATATATATAGGATCAAAGGGCTTGTTCAAAATTGGTGGCATAAGGATTGGTGGTGTTAGCAAGTACTCCTTGATTTTATTGAATTCCTGATCACAATTTTTGTCCCATTTGTATGCTACCCCCTTGTGGACTATATGAGAATATGGGATAGCCTTATCACTAAGCGTGCCATAAATCGTTGAAGATGGATTGGACCCTTCCCTACAAACCCCTTAACTGTTTTAATGTTCTTGGTGCTTCCATCTCAAGAATTGCTTTGACTTTGGAAAGGTCTATCTTGATTCCCCTCATAGATACAATGTACCCTAGGAGATTTCCTAATTATACCCCAAAGACACACTTCTTTGGATTGAGTCTGACCTTGTATTCTTCTAGCCTATCAAAGATGGAGCTTAGAGCCGGTATGTGATCTTAACACTTTCTTGATTTAGCTAATATGTCATCCACATAGTCTTCCACATTTTTTTGAATCATGTCATGGAAGATTAGCATCATAGCTCTTTGATAGAAATCTGTGTTTTCAATCAAATGGCATCGTGTTCTAGGGTATGTCCCCATGGACAAGTGAAAGTTATCATGTGTTGGTCATCTTAGTTATGCATGATCTGATTGTACCTAGAATCTATCCATTTGAAGTAATGACATTTCATTCCCTTTCCATCATATCCATAATCATATCATTGTTTGGGAGAGGAAAGTCATCCTTTGGACATGCTTTGTTTAAATCTTTGAAAGTTGTGCAAATGTGGATGCCCCTAGTGGGCTTTGAAATAGGAACAAGATTTGAAACCCACTTTAGATAATCAATTAGTCATATGAAACCAACGTCAAGGAGCTTTTGTAATTCTATTTTGACCAATAATGTTATTTTTGGATGCATCTTTTCTCAGTTTTTGTTTTATTGGTTTTGCTTCTAGATAGATGGCTAGATGGTGAACCACAACTTCTAGATCAAGACCAGGCATGTCAGCATAGGTCCATGCAAATTTTACCTCTCTTTCCCTCAGAAATGCAGCTAAAAGCTCTTGTTCTTCTGTCAATAGTGATTTTTCATAGAATGTCATATGTGGTGTTTCCTCGGTCCCTAGATTGACCAAATTGCACTTTTCTACCAAGACTATTGACTTCTCCTAATGAATAGCACTAAGGGGAAGATTGAATCCCTCATCCTTGATTGCCTCAAAGAGGTTTTCACCATTGGATATGTCCTTTGTTTTTACTATTTTTGGGTCAGAAAGTGCCACAGTGTGGTTTTCACTTAAAGACCTAGATATTAATCTTAAATTTTCACATTTGCAACTGAGGGATTCAATCGTTTCCCCATAGTAGGCATGTGTGTCTAGCTCAGTGTCGAACCCAACTTTGTGATCTCCACATGGTAGGGTATCCTGCAATCCCATGAATTCTAAGAGAGCCTCATCATTTTCGAATGTGTCTAAGATCGATGATCCTCGTTGGTCATAATCGATGAGGTGAGGATAGACAAGTTTTAGCTCAGTAGTCTGGCCACTTAGTTTGAAAGATAGGGTACTAATCATGAGAAGGGAGCAATCCTCGAATATCATGGGTAGGTCAATTATGGGGTCCTCGTCACATACATTGGTTATGTCAAAGGTAAAGTTATCTAAAGGTAAACATGTGGATACCAGTAACTGAAGAGGAGCTTTGATAACCGGGGCACCTTTTCCAAGTATGGTTATTTTCGAAGGGGTACATCCAAGGCCAAGATTCT
This sequence comes from Sequoia sempervirens, assembly GCA_007258455.2. NCBI lineage: Eukaryota > Viridiplantae > Streptophyta > Pinopsida > Cupressales > Cupressaceae > Sequoia > Sequoia sempervirens. The sequence continues at coordinate 4,112 of VDFB02087875.1, read as the reverse complement.
TTATTCGCTTCTCAGAAATGATAGGTTCAGGTGGGTCATTATCATTTTTCCAAAGATTTTCATTTTTATTATAGCCCCATCCTTGCATTAACTACAGTCCTTTGTTGTTATTGTCCATGGGAAGATCAAGTATGGGCCTTTCATCTTCATACAATAAGCTTGATATATCCCTTTCATCTACCACTTCTTGACTTAGGTCCCCCCACCTTTTGAATCTGGAGGGTTCTACTTTGAAGGTTTGATTTGATGTGTTTATCGGTTGGGGTTGCCCATGAGACTGAGGAGATTGAGGTAACTCTCCTATTACAAAGGCTCTCTTTTTCATTTTTTAGTCCCCACACCCATTGTCCTAGATAATGACTTTGATATCATAAATGTTTGGAATGGAGGGTATCTTCATCTCAAAAGTAGAGGCTAAGGTAGATGGGTCAATATATGGAGATGTGGGTCCCTTATAATTCTTTGGGACTTGAGGGATCTTGTAGTATTTGGCCTCCAGATTCTTGCAATAATAAAATGGTTCAGGATCTACATGGACTATGACCTCTTGATTTTGATAGGGAAATTTGACACATTGATGGAAGGTGGATGTGACTGCTTGCATCCCATGGATCCATGGGTGCCCTAGGAGGATATTGTAAGGTTGTTCTAGATCAAGGACTTGGCATGTAGTTTCTATGATAGTTGTCCCTACTTGAATAAGGAGTTGAATGGTGCCTTGAGAAACCCATTCTTGATCATCATATGCTCTGGTAGTGATACCCTTACCTTTTTGAATGATGTCTTTAGAGAATCCCATATTATTTATTAGCTTGAGAGTACAAATATTTAGACTCGCACCTCCATCCACCAAGACTCTTTTGAATTTATTCTTATTGACTAATACTTCGAGATGGAGTGTGTGGTTATGTGATGGTTGAGTTGGAAGATCCTATTTAGAGAATGTTAGGAGATGTGGCATGGTAATATGTCTAACCATAGCTTGGAACTGGTTTGCATCAAGATCTGTGGGGACAGAGGATGTGGCCAATGCTTCTTCTAGGATTTTCCTATGTGCAGGTGATATTTTTAGCAACTCCATGATGGAGATCTGGGTGGGGGTTCTTTTCAACTGATCCAAGACATTATAACCATTAGGTATTGAATTTGGATTGGAAGTAGATGCTTTGGGTGCTTGGGATGGTCCTGGAATGATAAATTTTCCCCCACGTGCAGTGACTCCACAGTCGGCTCTAGATCCTTTAATGCTGACAATGGTAACCCACTCATCGAAGGATGCAACAACATGGTTCACATCATTATACTTTTCCTTACCATTATTTCTCCCCTTATTATGATATGGCATTAGATTCGTGTATATCTTTAGATTTTGATTTCCTACGAGTTGTTCAATGTTTATGGTTTTGTCATCGATGAGGTCCTGAATCAGATTCTTAAGTCACATGCAACTAGCTATTGTGTGTCCCTTTATCTTGTGGAAATCATAGAGTTGTTTCTCATCATACCATGGTGGTTTAACTTGAGGCTCTTGATAATTATCATAAATGGGTATCTTGATGAGATTTTCCTAGACTAGTCATTGCATGACAGACTCAATTGGTTCCCCAAGTGGTGTGTATTTCCGTTTAGGGGGATACTTCCTTGGGGGTGGTCCCCCTTGATTGTTCAAGTTATAAACCACTTGGTTGTTGGGTTGTTGTGATGATGTGTTGGCTTGTGTGTTGTTTTGGTTGTTGACTTGCATGTTGATATGATTGTGTGTTTTTCCTTGGGGCACTGATAACAACTTTGGCGTCCACCACACCATTGTTAGTAATGTTCTTGTTCTTTGCCCATGTGTGAGGTTTTTCATTATAACTAGTTGATGGACGATTCTCTTGATAAGTAGGTTTCCCACCTTGTGTGATAAGGGATCTTTCGATGTTGAGCACCTTGGGGATCAACTGGTTATATGTGGTGATGCATTGCATTTTCAAATGGAAGGATAAGGTTCCTTTGATATTGGTGATGATAGTACAAATTTGTTGTTCTTTGGGCATAGTCCACTTGCTCCTATTGGCCTTGGATCACCATCATTGCAAGAAGGACGCAAATGTTTTCCCCTTGTCTTGTTTTAGAGCGGATAGTTCTTATAGACTCACATCCATGCCTATGTTGAATGAATAGTTTTGTATGAACAAGTCCACAATTTCTTGGAACTTTTTTATTCTAGGAGGAAGATGAGAGAACCATTACATTGCTGGTCTAGCCAAAATTTGATGGAATAGTCACATTAGATAAGTTTTGTATGCAATTTCCATACAGTGAACATGAAATCCCCTGATGTGATCTTCAAGGTTACTGGTTCCACGATATTTGTCAAATTTAGGTATCTCAAACCCTTTCGGGAATGGAACCATCACAATGCTTTTGTCGAATGGATAAGGGCACAAATTCCCTTGGGTTTTTGTTGTTTTTCCAAATTGTAGGCCTAGCACTTGTTGTGAGAGAAATTTCATTTGTGTAGACACATCATTTTGTAGGTTGGGTGGTGGGATGAATGTGTTTTGGGGTGGTTTGATTGCTTGAGTGATAGGTGGGGTATTTTGCATGTTCGTGGGAGGTTGTTACAAGATTTTTTGTGTGATCAACACTTGTTGGTATGCCTACAATTGTTTTTGTGTCAACAACGCTTATTGTTGGTCTTGATGTTGTGCCAACAATGCTTGTTGTTGGGCTAGTAGCTGAGTTGCTTCTTGTTATGCTTGGTATTGCTGCAAAGCTTGCTGATAGGATTGCTATTGGACTACTTGTTGTTGTTCTTGGTATTGTGCTTGTTCTTGAACTTGTTGGGCTTGATATTGAGCTTGTGTGAGCAGGCTTGTTGGGAAGCTTGTGATAGAAACATGCGGCTTATTGCTATATGCGGCTTGGGTAGCTTGTTGTTGTTCTTGATAAAGCTTGAACGTGCTTAGCTGGCACAGGAAATATAGGAGTGGAGGAGGATGGAAAGAAGTAAAATGTTGTTGCTTAATTTGAAATTCTTGTACAGAGGAATTGAATGAGATTTGAGAGGATGTAAGAAGAGTTTCAAAGGTTGTAAAGAATTTGTGCAAATGTAAGAGGATGTGATAGATTTTTTGAAATCCTTTGGAAAGTGAATGAGAGGTTGTGGAGAGGAATATTCCTTGTAATATGCCTTGGTGAGGGAAAATAGATGAATTAAATAATTAATTGAAATTATTTTCATGTGCAACCTAGTTAGTTGACCATGCTTGATCTAACTCTTGGAGAGTTAAAAGTTGGAGGATTTGATAATGATGATTAGAAAGCTAATTTAGGATTAATTAATTAGAGTGAAATAGGAGATGTGACATTTGATTTGATTTATTTTAATCAAATGAGAGGATTTAATTAAATGATTTGATTTAATTAAATAAGATAAAAATTAGTTAGAAGAAGGGTGAATTAATCAATAAATGTAATTATTTGATTAATACCTGAATTTGCTAATTTTAATTAAATAATGTTAATTATTTAATTAAGTGATCAATTTGAAGTAAATTTGGAAGAAATGGTGTTAGTTGATCAGAATTAGATACATAATATCAATTAGGACATTTTCAATGTCTACAGATTTCAACAAAATGGAGATTGTTGTTGGTGTTGCCATTTATTTCAATAGAGTGGTAGTATGTGGATAGTTGCATATGTTTCAATTAGTATGTTGATCAGAAATGTTGGATATGATAATGGTTTTCATGAGCTTTCTATACATAGTTTTCCTATATTTCCTATTGCACATGAATAGGTGAATGATGTTGTGAATGTTGTATTTTTGTCTGTTGATGTGAAATGTATAAAAGACTCTCTTGTAGATAGTTGCTCATAAGTTTGTGTTGTAAATTATTCAAAGAATGCTCTGTATTCCTCCACATTTGAAGATGTGGTCTTGTGTTTTGTAAGTTAGTCAGATACAAGTATGAAGTAGGCATGTTTTTATTTTTAGAACATAAAAGTTACCACAAAAGTTTTTAGGGCTTGTAGTGTGAAGACTATGTTATTGCAATCTAGAAGGTTCAAAGAAATGCTCAGTATTTCTTTGTTGTTGATGTTGTGGTCTTGGGATTTGG
>VDFB02087873.1:0-14020 GCA_007258455.2 Sequoia sempervirens | reverse complement strand
GAAATTTTATCTTAAAACCAACAATGTTGTTGGCATGTGGAATCCTTAGAATTTGCATGAGAATTTTATCTGTCATCTGGAAATACTTTGCATGATCCTTGAAAAGAGGAATAGAGCTTTAAGAGAGAAAAGAGAACTTCCATTGAGGGATATCCGAGAGCTCTGGAAAAGAGGCGACAAGAAGGTATTGCTGGGCATCTGCACTGGAAGAAAATTTGCCAGGTTCTTTTCATGCTTTGCCTTCATTTAATTTAAAATTTGCAATAAGGAAATTGAAGGAATGAAATGCATCATTCCATGATATGAGTACAAACAACCGAGAAATCTTTTCCAATTTCGTTTATGAATCTGGGTAACAGTTTACTTTCCATTGTTGCAATATAGAATACACATTCTTTTCTTCAGAATTAGGGTTTCATTCTGTTGCAAAATCTGCAATTTATTAAACTGCTCTCAATTATAATTGGAAATATATGCATATAATGACTGCATAAAAACTCTGTCATCTGAAATAAATTCAAAATGCCTTTGAGATAAATTCGAATGTAGATATACTGGACGAAATGTCTTCTTATTTTGAGTTTTGAAATTGTTATCCAAAGGAATGAGGAAGGGATTTAATCCCTTGTCCTCCCCAGGGGAAGGACGCGGCACTGTGGGAGGCTCGCGCCTTCCATAGGTCGCGACCTGTGGAGGAGGCGCAAGCCCCTCACAGCCCGCCCCCTCCCCATGGGAGGGGCAAGGGCTTCCCTGAGCCCTTATGTTGCTCAATGCCAGTAAGGAAACCCTGTAAAATGTTTATATTCTATGTGCACGGCCAGAGAACTTTTGAACAGTCATAAAAACCAGTATTTATTTCTTTCTTCAAAGTACACTTTCGGTATGAATTTTTACACATACATATATATATATATACATCTGAGACTGTATATATGTATACATATATATATATATATATATATATATATATCCATGCATATACATACCAAAATGCAAGTTGAAACAGGAAAACCATTTCCAGAAAGTGGTATGAACTCACGGTAGAAATATACCTGGAAATATCTCGGAAATCAGTAAACCTGGAACAAGAACAAAATTGTCTCTGAGAACCATGTAAACTGAAAATCATCTTGATTACCTTGTCATATACTTACCTATAGTAGTACAATCCTGAGTAAAGGAATACAACATAAAAATTGAATGCAAGATTATCTTTCAAACCTCTGATATTCTGAATAAATTGCACTGTTTCAGTATATTATTAATACTCTGAAACCTGTATTAAAATTGGGTATTACACTATCAGTCAGCCTGAACTTGGAAAGAATAGAAGTACATACTGAAAACAGAAAACACTGTTTCATTCAAACAAATTAATTAAATCTTTCTTTCTAATTGTGCACTGAAAAGTATTATGACATACATGTTCTTCTTTAAAACAGAGCTTTTATCCAAACCAGAAAAGGAGTACTCTCAAAAGAGTAAACGAAATCTTACTACTGAATTTACAATCTTGCTTTCAAAGGATGTTCTGAAATTCACATTTGAAATTCTTTTTAGAATTAATTGAATGTATGAAACATGTCAGAAAATGCACAACTTTCTGCTTTGGTATTTATTCATACTTTACTTGTGGTAACTTCCGGGACAGGGTGCCGAAGGTGGACCAACAGAGACGGTAGTATTACCTTTTCTAAACTACCATTACTTGTATTATTTTTGCTTGGCCAAGCACTTGTACCATTGAAATAGATGGGTTTGTTTTAAAAGCCTAGAAACATATATGTATTTGAGTCTCTGCCACCTCCTGTTGCAAGAAATGTGTTTATTTCTCATGTTAGAAATGCATATAGGCATCAAGCACGCATCGAGAGTTCCCTCCTGTTTTACTGTTTCGGGTTGCTAGGCTCCTTTATGCAGGGCCGGGGATTCCTTCGAGTTAGGAAGGAACCCGGGGAAGTCATGGACTTCGTGGTTGGGCGGAAAAGGCGCCTAAATCACATTCTTGGCCCCAGCTCGCAAGCAGACCGATGGTGTCACAGCGGTTGGTGGTTCCGAGTTTTATTTGCTATTAATATACTTGTGTATTATTCAGGATTGGCTTGTGAAGCCCATTGTAAATGTATATGTATTTGACATTCTTTGTTGAAACTTTGAAATAGAAGTATGATTCGAAAGTATCTAATGTAACATTGATTTGAGAAGTTAAAGTTTTATAACTTAGCATAGAAAAGATGTTTCTATTAGAATTGTTGATTCTTCCAAGTGAGGTTGAATATATGTATATGAGAAAGTCATTGAAATACTTATGTTTTGTATAATCTTGATACATTACATTGATATTATTATTATACATGAAATGCAATTTAAATTCTCTTTTATTAAGCTCATTTGGAAGTGTTATGAACAATGTTGACTACTTGGAAAACTTTTATAATGATTTGAATAAATTGAAAATACTCTTAATTTCTCTTTAATACTGATTTAAACGGATTGAAAACACTCTTAATTTTTCGAGTGCTACATCTTGGTATCAGAGCCATAGGTTCAACACTCGGACCTTAAGACTTCTACGCTATAGGTTGCAATGTGAACCTGTTGATGACCTAAATTTCTAAGAGCATCGAGTGAATTAGCACCCTATCTTGGGTCGAAGATTTCTTTGATGGGTTGGAACCTCAATGAGTCTTGGATGTTTAAGTTGAGAACCAAGAAGATTAGACATGGTATGACTATATTAGTTGAGAGTACTCATCAGTTTAGTGGCATTTTCAAAAGAATCCTTAGTAGGAAAATGTCATGGTCGAAGCAAGGATTGGAGATTGTACCTTTAAAAAGGGTTGAGATATTGTGATGGATATATCTGAGCCAAGATGGCTAAGACATGATGACAACCCGTGAAGTGATGATGTAGAATAGAGAAATATTGAGAAAAGAGGTCTCCTTGAGGACATAAAGGGCGAATGACTATGATCTAAAAGGTTAAGTTACAAGGTTACTAGAGGTAAAAATAAAATATGCATATATTAAGACAAGTAGAAAGAACAATCACCTACGACCATTAATGGTTTAAACCTTAGATGATGCTTTAAGGAAGAAGAGAATCCAAGAAGGATGTCTGCAATGGTAAAGGTATTTGATTATGAGTAAGCTGATTTTTAGGTGATGTTTGTTCTTTCCTAATCGGGATGTGTGTATGATCCTTGTGATCTTTAGTAAATGCAAGTTAAGCCTCCTTAGGAGTCTTCGATATGGTCCTAGGAGAAAATTTTTGTTCAGATAAGTTATCATTGTCAGCCTTATTGACAGGGCATGAGTTTTTATCTTGTGAGACCTTATGAGTCCTATATGCTGGATTTATATAAATGATATATTTATGAATATGCACTTTGCATATATTGTGCGAGTAATGCACTCTTGTGTAATGCATCGTGTGAGTTAGGCACTTTGCATATATATATATACATGTATAATGTGCGAGTAATGCACTTATGATTGTCTATGGTTAGTGCGAGTAAAGCGCTCAAGCTTGTTCTTCATATTATGTTAGAGATGGTATACTTACCTTGTGTGAGTGACGCACTTGAATAATTTTTGTTTTCATATCCCGTGTGTGTGTGTTTTGGCATATTTATTTGTGCGAATGAGAACTTCAGGTAATTAATGTGTGAATGTTGTAGTAATGCGTTATCCATATGAATGGTGTATATCTATAAAGTGGGAATTGGTAATTGCTTTTCATTGTGAATGAAGCATTTGGATACCTTGGGTTGTGGATGTTCGCTAGTGTTTGACCATGTGTGTCATTACGTGGCGATTGAAGTTTCCCTTGAAAGGAATGCAATTTTTGTTGTTTGGCATCTTCAACGATGTTGGATGATGAAGTAGAATGGATCTCTTGTTTTGTGTGACTGGGTCTTAGATGACTCATTGTACACTATGATTGAATGTGCTCTCTTACTTACCTCGGATTTTGAAACCTAGGTATGGTTGGGTATTGTACTCCCTCTCTGATGACTAGAGTTAGTCACACAGTTCATATGTTATGTAACTTGAAAAATTTGATATCTTATTTATTTATTTACTTATTTATTTTATTGTTTTTGTTCAATTTATTGAATGGCGTGTAGGCCAAAGTTGAATTTTTATTTATGTGCATGAGTAAGTATAGCCATCGAATTTTTGATACTTATTTATCTTGCGACCATTATGGTCATGTGTGAATTATTGTTGAAATGGTGCACATTTTATGCCTTATTGTTGAAATCGACTTTTCTTTTCCTTGGATTTGATTTAATTTTTCTAAATGGTGGCTATGCTTGAATGTTTTAAATTGATGGTCAAGTTTCATGTTATGTGCTCTATCACGTCCATGATGGACCTCTAATAGATTGTATGAGGGGGTATAATACAGAGAGTGCTTCAGTTCCTAGTATGTATGTTGATAGAATTATGATAGATTGAATTCCTTAATACGCTGTCTGATACAAGTATTTAATTTTGAAATAATAGGAAAGTTTTGAACACTGGTGTTGCTATGGGCCTATTATTTTTGTATATCTTGTTGGTATTACTATATGAGAGGACACCGTGTCTAGATAGTACAAAGGAAATTTGAGAACATGCTTTATGGATTGATTCCTAAGTATATCCCTTGAGTTTTGAGAAAAACTTGTTTTGGTATGATGATATAATAGGTAGTGGTAGGAGGATGTTAGTTGAGAAAGCAAAGTGGTTGTGTAGTAAGCTTCAATTAAGGTGGATGTAATGGAACACAAATGGAAAGTAGGGAGATGTTGCAGGTGGTGAAAGGGTAGAGCAAAGAAACACTTTGGCAACATGTATTGTTAGATCATAAGAAGATATTTTAGGATGGATAAGGGCATAGGAATGGAAATTCCTCATAGCTATGTATTAATTAATAAAATGTAAGATGTTGTGGTAACATAAAGTTTGAATGGAAGAATGAAAGACTAAAATGACAATATAATAGTAATGGAAGTTGAAAGGAAGGAGAAACCCTTGAGACAAGAAGAATAGCGTGGAATGAGAAGAAAAAGGTAAGATTGGAAATGTTGATTGAAGTTTGATATATAGAATGTATTATTAAAAAAAAAAAAGGGGGATAATAAAAGTGTTGTAGAACTAAAAATGGATAAGGAAGTTACAGAAAGGTATTCTAAACTAGAAGAAACCAATAGTTGGTAATGGAAGTAAAATAAGGATTGATTAAGGAATAAATAATAAGTAAGATGTAAAAGATGAAATAAATGAAGTATAATTCAAAGGAAGATAAAGGCACTAAATATAAGAAGAGAAAGTTCAAAAATCAGAATTGTCAAAGGAATGGATTGCAAGTGACCTAGTCTCAGTATAGTCGGTGTGCACGATGGTTAGTTTGGACCTCGTTGGAGCACCTTTGCAGTTGTTTTTCTATTTGTAATTTATATGTGAGGTAAATAAATTGGATAATAATAGATAATCTTGGTTGAGCCTTCTCGAAGGCAGGAAACCTAAGAAGGGATGTTTTAAAGGAAAGAATGTTCATTATGGTACTAGACTTTGGGAAAGTTGATGATTGAGGATATGGGTCTTGTAGAATCCACGAGATTTTTGAAGAACAAAAAGTTGAGATGCCTTAAGGGGCCTTCAATGGTAAGGATGTTTAGATAAGTTTTCTCGACTTGTCTTGCAGACAAGGTATGAATGATTGATAGGGTGGATCATGTATGCCTGATTGTTTTTCTTTTAGTAAAGGTACTTACATGTGTATTATATGAGAATGGTGCTTGTGCAATAATGCACTTCTCATGCTTTGTGCAATGACACTTCTGTATGGGTGTTTGTACTCATAGCATAGAAAATTGTTTCCTTAACTACACTGATACTTATGCTTGAACGAGAAATGTTCTCTATACTTATACTAATGAGAGTGAATAAATTCTTAAGCTCGAAAGATGTGATGTTATTCTTGTAAGCTCTGGTGCAAGAGCTATTTGTTACTTGGATATATAATTGGATGGTAGTAATACCATATGTGTGGTGTGCATAACTGGCACACTTAGCAGGATTCAGGGGTGGTGCTAGCGGAGCCCACCAGGATTCTGGGAGGCGCAATGTTAAGTTGTAGAACCATGATATTGTGGAGTGAAGGGTCCAGTAGGACCAATATTCGATGGATAATACCACCTAGGAAAATACAGATGACATTAACAGATCTTTTTCTCATTTGAGGTTATAGCTTACTTTTCTTTTTATGCATATTGTGACTATGATACACTAATACTTTAAACTCTATTGTGTGGATTTGCTTTTAGACATCGAGACGATGTCTCTTCCCAAGTGGGGAAGGATGTCACGTCTCATACTTTGATGCTATTTTGACCATGACTTACTTTGATGCTATTTGGACCATGACTTACTTTGATGCTATTTGACCATGACTTTGTGGGATTTAATATATGAATTATGATACGTGTTAGAGAAATATAATATAATACAATGCTTTGGTGTGTGGAAATGTAGAAAAATAATTGTTTTCTTTCAGAATTATGAGTGCATTTTATTTTAAAATGATACAAAATAGGAATGTTGATTTAATTATTGCTTAAATTTATATTTCTATATTGGTTAATAATACACTTTCATTTTTGCACGCCTGAGTGCATTTGAGTTGCAGGTGATCGAAGGCCAAGAGTGTGATTGAGGAAAAGAAGGTTAGCTTCCCGACAGGGTAAAAGAGGAGAAGCTCTCGATTACGCACACACCACTTAAAAACATGTAGCTGCATTAGGTCATGTTTGTTTTCAATATGATTGTTTGAAATTGATTAGCAGAGCAAAATTAAAATATAGTTTAATTAACCTTAAAAATTATGAAAAGAATATGGTTTATTCTATTTTAATTTATCCTTGTGCAATAAAAAGGAAAGAAAACCTTATTTTAAAAGAGATATAATATATAGGAAATTAAAGAAATAAAACAAAACAAATAATAAAGTAAAAGTATTATGTTTGCATATAATGAAATAATTGGTTTATATAAAAGGGAAATATTTCTGTTTGCTTATGGTTATTTTTTTTTTCCCAAAATAAAAAGGAATGAACAGCTCGAGAGAACATTGGGCTCTGGAAATTTTATCTTAACACCAACAATGCTGTTGGCATGTGGCAATCCTTAGAATTTGCATGAGAATTTTATCTGTCATCTGGAAATACTTTGCATGATCCTCGAAAAGAGGAATCGAGCTTTAAGAGAGAAAAGAGAACTTCCATTCAGTCATATCCGAGAGCTCTGGAAAAGAGGCGACAAGAAGGTATTGCTGGGCATCTGCACTGGAAGAAAATTTGCCAGGTTCTTTTCATGCTTTGCCTTCATTTAATTTAAAAATTGAAGGAATGAAATGCATCATTCCACGATATGAGTACAAACAACTGAGAAATCTTTTCCAATTTCGTTTTTGAATCTGGGTAATAGTTTACTTTTCATTGTTGCAATATAGAATACACATTCTTTTCTTCAGAATTAGGGTTTCATTCTGTTGCAAAATCTGCAATTTATTAAACTGCTCTCAATTATAATTGGAAATATATATATGCATATAATGACTGCATAAAAACTCTGTCATCTGAAATAAATTCAAAATGCCTTTGAGATTAATTCGAATGCAGATATACTGGACGAAATGTCTTCTTATTTTGAGTTTTGAAATTGTTATCCATAGGAATGAGGAAGGGATTTAATCCCTTGTCCTCCCCATAGGAAGGACGCGGCACTGTGGGAGGCTCGCGCCTTCCACAGGCCACGGCCTGTGGAGGAGGCGCGAGCCCCTCACAGCCCGCCCCCTCCCCATGGGAGGAAGGCTCTGAGCATATATTTGCTCAATGCGATAGAAACCACAGTATTTTATAGCTGCATTATTATGCGGCCGAACTTTTGAGCGATCCATAAAACAGTATTTTCTTTCTTCAAAATTTACACTCAGCTGTATATGAATTTTTACACACACACACACACATATATATATATATATACATACACACTTAGCTGTATATGTATACATATATATATATATATATATATATATATATATATATATATATATATATATATATATATATATATATATATATATATATATATATATATATATATATATATATATATATATATATATATCCATGCATATACATACCAAAATACAAGTTGAAACGGAAAGGCAAACTTGAGAAGAGGTTTTGAACTTTCGTTAAATATACACAAATATCTCAGAAATGTTAAACCTGGAACAAGAACAGAATTGTCTCTGAGAACCATGTAAACTGAAAATCATCTTGATTACCTTGTCAAATACTTAACTAGACAGTAGTACAATCCTGAGTAAAGGAATACAACATAAAAATTGAATGCAAGATTATCTTTCAAACCTCTGATATTCTAAATAAATTGCACTGTTTTAGTATATTATTAATACTCTGAAACATGTATTAAAATTGGATATTACACTATCAGTCAGCCTAAACTTGGAAAGAATATAAGTACATACTGAAATCATAAAACACTGTTTCATTCAAACAAATTAATTAAATCTTTTAGTGCACTGATAGTATTATGACATACATGTTCTTCTTTAAAAACATAACCTTTTTCCAAATCAGAAAAGGATTACTTACAAAAGAGTAAATGGAATCTTACTACTGAATTTACAATTTTTCTTTCAAAGGATGATCTGAAAATTCACATTTGAAATTCTTTTATTAGAATCAATTGAATGCATGAAACATGTAAGAAAATACACAACTTTCTGCTTTGATATTTATTCATACTTTACTTTTGGTAACTTCCGGGATAGGGTGCCGAAGGTGGACCAACAGAGATGGTAGTATTACCTTTTCTAAACTACCATTTACTTGTATTATTTATGCTTGGCCAAGCACTTGTACCATTGAAATAGATGGGTTTTTTTTAAAAGCCTAGAAACATATATGTATTTGAGTCTCTGCCACCTCCTGTTGCAAGAAATGTGTTTTTCTCATGTTAGAAATGCATATAGGTACCAGACATGCATCGAGAGTTCCCTCCTATTTTACTGTTTTGGGTTGCTAGGCTCCTTTATGCAGGGCCGGGGATTCCTTCGAGTTAGGAAGGAACCCGGGGAAGTCATGTACTTCATGGTTGGGCAGAAAAGGCGCCTGAATCACACTCTTGGCCCCAGCTCGCAAGCAGACCGATGGTGTCACAGCGGTTGGTGGTTCCGAGTTTTATTTGCTATTGATGTACTTGTGTATTATTCAGGATTGGCTTGTGAAGCCCCATTGTAAATGTATATGTATTTGACATTCTTTGTTGAAACTTGAAATAGAAGTATGATTTGAAAGTATCTAATGTAACCTTGCTTTGAGGAATTAAAGTTTTATGACTTAGCATAGAAAAGATGTTTCTATTGGAATTGTTGATTTCTTCCAAGTATGGTTGAATATATGTATATGAGAAAATTCATTGAAATACTTATGCTTTGTATAATCCTGATACATTACATTGATATTATTATTATACATGAAATGCAATTTAAATTCTCTTTTATTGAGCTCATTTTGGAAGTTTTATGAACAATGTTGATTACTTGGAAATCCTTTTACACTGATTTGAACAAATTGAAAATACTCTTAATTTCCCTTTTGTACTGATTTGAATGAATTGAAAACACTCTTAATTTTTCGAGTGCTACATCTTGGTATCAGAGCAGCAAGGTTCAACTCTAGGACCTATGCCTAACTACGTATGACATTGTGTCTTAATCAGGGTGACCTAAAATGGAAAATAGAGTGTACCAGCGAATTGGTGGATCTCGTGGAGGTCCCAATGATAAACTAGATCAAATTTTGGCCTTGCTGCAAAGTCAGGGGGCTAGAATTGAAGAATTAGAACAAGGGAGGCGAGATGGCCATCAAGGATTAAACACAAATGAAACTGATGGAGAAACAAATGCTGAACCACCTGGAAAAGAGGAAAATCTAAATAGGGTGGCTGAGGAGTTGGGAAAAGACCTAAAGAAGGTCGCTCCTCCGAAGTTTGATGGGAAAACCTTTGGAGATGGGGCAGAAGCTTGGGTTATAGAAATGGAGAGGTATTTCGCCCTACGAAATTTATCAGATGAAACAAAGGCTGAATGGGGTTCATATCAACTCACCGGTGAGGCTGCTACTTGGTGGGAAAATGAAAGGGCGGATAAGCAGTTTATGCATGGGAAGGTAACTTGGGATAAGTTCCTACAACTATTTAGGAAGAGGTGGTTACCACAATCTTACTTTGATAAGAAAATGACAGAATTCCAGGTACTCATACAGGGTGGCATGACAGTGACTCAGTATTGGGAGAAATTCTCTTACTTGCTCAAGTACGCACCCCAATACTAGCATGATGAGAGGTTTCGAGTTCAAAAATTTATTTTGGGGCTTAGACCTCAAATTGGAAATGAAATAGATCTGCATAATCCAGCCACCATGGATGAAGTTTTTGATTTAGCAATTAAACAGGAGCACAAGCTGCAGCAAGCTGCTAACTATAAGAAGAGCAGGGAAGCCAAGTATGGCAATAAGAAGTTCCAAGGGAATCGTCAAGGTAATAGCAATCAGGGTGGTCAAAGCAAACAGGACAATCAAGGGAGTGAAAATAGGCAAATCAGAAATCTGAAGAGGGATGGTAGTCCTCAGGACCGCAACGATGGAAACAGGAACAATAACAACAAGAGGGGAAACTTCAATAAAAGGAATGATAATAACAGGAGAGATTTTTCTGACAAACCCAAAGCACCTCGTGGAGGTTGTTATACCTGTGGTGGCGAGCATTACGCCAGTGTGTGCCCTCAGAGAAATAACAAACAGAATAACAGGAATCAACATCATATTCATGCAGCGGTTGACAATCGCCAAGCAGATTATCAAGCAACTCCCATCTAGTTATCGGGTAAATTATTTGGATGCCCTGTTTCTGTTTTGATTGATACTGGTGCTACTGATAGTTTTATAGATCCTCATGTTTTGACTAAATTATCAGTTAGACCAAGTTTTATGGCGAATTCCTGGAAAGTTCAGTATGGAAACCGGGTAGAGAGGAAGGTAGAGCAATGCATGTATTTCAGTAAACTTGAACTCCCTAACCTTCAAACGCAAGTGAACTTGTATGTTGCACCGTTGGGGTCTTACGATGTGATATTAGGGATAAATTGGCTCTCTGAACATAAGGCTCTTGTGGATTGTGAAGAGAAGTCAATTAAGTGTCTTGATGATCGAGGAAACCATGTGGAGCTTTGTGGCATTAAAAATCCTTTGGAGCTTAGGCAAGTCTCCGCCATACAGTTGAAAAAGGCAAGTCGGAAGGGATGCACTATCTTTGCAATAAAGGTCAAGGACCTTGATGAGAAAGAATCCTCAATTAATGATCATCCCATTCTGAAAGAATTTGAGGATGTTTTTCCTACTGAGCTGACTGAGCTTCCGCCTAGGCGTGTGTTTGATTTTTCTATTGATCTGATTCCAGGAGCAGAACCTCAGTCTAAGGCTCCTTACAGGATGAATACAACAGAATTATTTGAGCTTAAGGCCCAACTAGAAGAATTACTGAAGCAAGGTCTTATTAGGCCAAGCGTGTCACCTTGGGGAGCACCAGTCATCTTCGTGAAAAAGAAGGATGGTACCTTGAGGTTGTGCATTGACTATAGAATGCTTAACAAGGTCACTATCAAGAATAAATACATGCTCCCATGCATCGATGATTTGTTTGATCAGCTAAAAGATGCCAAGGTATTCTCAAAAATTGATTTAAGATCAGGATACCACCAGTTGAGACTGAAGGAAGAAGACATTCACAAAAATGCCTTCAGAACAAGGTATGGGCACTATGAGTTTACTGTGCTACCATTTGGGCTAAGTAATGCTCCTGCAGCTTTCATGAACCTGATGAATAGTGTCTTCTGAGATTGTTTGGATAATTTTGTCCTAATTTTTCTTGATGATATCTTGATCTATTCTAAGTCAGTGGAAGAACATGAGAAGCATTTGAGGATTGTGTTGCAGCGTCTGAGGGAACATAAGTTGTATGGGAAGATGTCTAAATGTACTTTCTTCCAATCTGAAGTGCATTATTTAGGTCATGTGATTTCAGCGGAAGGGGTAAGAGTAGACCCAGAGAAGATTAAGGCAATTATGGATTGGCCAGCACCACAAAATGTCTCTGAAGTTTGAAGTTCAATGGGACTTGCAGGGTACTATAGGAAGTTTGTTCAGGGGTTCTCAACAATTGCAGCACCCATCACTGCACTACAGAAGAAGGAAAAGAAGTTTGAATGGAGCGATAAATGTGAGAAAGCTTTTCAGCTGCTTAAGAAGAAACTCACTACCGCACCTATCCTAGTTGTGCTAGATCCGAATGGCCATTTTACAGTTATTACTGATGCATCAGGGGAAGGGGTAGGAGCAGTTCTTATGCAAGAAGGGAAAGTGGTAGCTTATGAATCAAGGAAGTTAAAACAACATGAATTAAATTATGCACCACATGACTTAGAATTGGCAGCCATAGTCCATGCCCTACAAATGTGGAGACATTATCTCTTGGGAAAGCCTTTTGAACTTAAGACAGACCATGTAGGATTGAGATATATCTTCACTCAACCCAATCTCAATGCTGACAAAGGCGATGGCTAGAATTCCTGAGTGAATATGATTTTGGGATTGAATATATTAAGGGTAAGGAAAATAGGGTGGCTGATGCCTTGAGTAGAAGGAGGCACCTTGTAGCCATGGTTACCGTTAAATCAGATTTTAGGCAGCAAGTAGTGCAATCCTCCCTTGGGGATGAGCATTATGAAAAGGTGAAACAAGCCCTAGGAGTGAATTCCTCAGATCGTCAGTATGAGGGATATATATTAGAATCGGATGGACTCTTGAGATACCAAGGGCAGATGTACATTCCTAATTCTGCAAACTTGAGAGAGTTGGTGCTAGAAGAATTCCACAACGCTCCATACTCAGGACATCCCGGTATTACAAAAATGATGGAAGGACTTAGGCCACTGTACTTCTGGCCAGGACTTAAAAGGGATATTACGTCCCATGTAGCCCGATGCTTGGAGTGCCAGCAAGTCAAAGCTGAGCATGTACATCCGGCAGGACTCTTATATCCTCATAGGGTACCAGAGTATAAATGGCAGGTTATCACTATGGATTTTATATAGGGGTTACCAATGTCTAAAAACTGACATGATACCATCTTGGTTGTGGTGGATAAGTTGACAAAGGTTGCTCATTTCATTCCTGGAAATCTCAAGGATGGATCAATGGTTTTAGCAAGAAAATTTGTTTAGGAAATCTTCTGGTTGCATGGAGTGCCAGAGACGATCATCTCAGATCGAGACACTCGAATGACTTCTAGGTTTTGGATTACATTAAACTCTTCCCTGGGAACTAAATTAAATTTCAGTTCCGCATATCATCCTCAGACCGATGGTCAAACAGAGAGGGTGAACCAGGTAGTAGAAGATCTCCTCCGCATGTACTGTATGGAGCAGCAATATAAGTGGGAGGAGTATTTTCCTTTGGTGGAGTTTTCCTACAACAACTCCTACCATGCTTCTTTGGGCATGGCACCTTTTGAAGCCCTTTATGGACGTAAATGTCGGACACCCATTAGTTGGGACAGAGTAGAAGACAGGGTGGTGATTGGCCCTGAGATGCTCAGAGAAATGGAAGACCAAATGAAAATCATTAAGGAAAAGTTGAAGCAGGCTGCGGATAGACAGAAAAGTCTAGCAGATAAGAACCGGAGCTTTAGGCAGTTCTCTGCAGGATATAAGGTCTTTTTGAGGGTTCGGCCGAATAAGAGTTCAATCTCTTTCGGCAAGAACTCTAAGTTGGCTCCTAGGTTTGTTGGCCCCTTTGATGTTTTGGAGGTGGTGAATCCAGTTGCTTACAGGCTTGCTCTGCCACCAGCTCTATCCCGGATACATAATGTGTTTCATGTTTCA
>VDFB02087872.1:0-51566 GCA_007258455.2 Sequoia sempervirens | reverse complement strand
CGCCCACGCCCAGCGCCCTCGAAGGCCTCTGACGCCAGAGGTCTCCCGGGCTGACGATTTTGTGCTTTTAAGGCCCCATTGACCGCAAATCACTTTTGTACAAAGAGAGTCCAGCAGCACGGTGGGATGTAGACCCAGAGGAGCCAGCACAGATTGATGAGGATGCTGCAGTTTCGGCTTCAGATGCAGGGCTGGTTGGTATTAGTTTGGCAGTGCTTGATCGCGAGGATTCTAGTAGTTCGAGTGATGAGGAGTTTGGGGATGATTAGAGGCCTCCCTTAACTACATTTTTGCATTTTGTACTTATTTTGATTATGATATCAAACTATCAATGTACTCATGCTACTTATTTTTATCATTATGATATGATATTATGATGTGACATGTCATATTTTCGATATTCATATAATAGAAATCTCAAATTCGACAATTTCATTTGTCAAATTTTAATATTTTATTTGATTAGTGATTACTAATAGTTTTCAAGTATTCAAAATGTTAGTATTTGCAATTTTACTAATTTGCCAAAGTTTAATTTGAATTGTTATTCTAAAACATCTTCTTATAACTAGTTATTCAAGTACCCTATGTATATCAGCGCCGCCCCCCCGCCGCCCCGCCGTCCCCCAAACTAGACCCCTTGTCCCCCTCTCCGAGACCCGTCCCCCCATGGAGACGCGTCCCCTTCAGGAGACCGTGGAACATTGATTAATTAAGTTGAAGCTTAAATTATAAAGTTATAATATAATTAAATATTATAACTGAAGTGACTTTATGGAAGGGGGCGACCATCATTAAAAGGGGGCCAAGTTCGATTATTAATTATAATTAATTTGGACACCCAAACTATGGAAATATTAAAAGTGTAATTCAACTTTTATTTAAATGGTGCTTTTTGGAGAGAAGTCGACCCTCTTGAAGAATATAAGGTTTTTCACTTGTGAAAAACTTCATTATGTTATGAAAAAATTGATTTTTGTTAGTTCTTCGTTCAGAGAACGGAGCCAAGAGTTTCAGTTGTCTATTCGCATTGGAGAACGAGCCATCTTCAGTGTTGAAGTTTAGAGGCTGTGAGATATCAGCTGATTTATTGCCTGCAGTTGAATAACTTCATTCAGAGGTTATTATAGATCTTCATGTGAGTTCTTAATAGTCAGTGTTTTGGATCAATTCCTTTCTAGAAGGGAATATTTTTCATTTGCCATCATCTCTCAGATATCTGGCATACTTCCCAAGGTAGTACGGATTTTGTTGCTGCTGTTCAAGGGCTGTACAAATCAGCTTGAGGGCCATACTTTTCCTGTGAGCTTGGACGCCTTCATTTTTGACCTTCTGCCTGCACTAGATGGGACGCCTTGGTCTCTGGAACATTCTGCAGGGGTTTTCAGGCTGGAGAATTACCAATTGATGTTGGCCGTACTGTTCCTTCATTATTCTTGGCGGCTGCAATCAACAAATCAAGGTTTTAAATAATGCAATCAGCTTTGCCTTTTTATCTGCATGCTAGGGTTTGAATATTGTAAGCACTGAGAAAGTATAATAAGACCATTTGCTATCGATTCAATGATCTTTGTGTATCAGTTTTCACCTTATTGAATTTATTATAGATTTTTAGAAGCATTTCTTTCAAAATTGCATTATGTTCTTTTTATGCAAAAACTTCAAAAACACCATAAACCTTCAAAACACAAAAAAACAAGTAGTTTGAGCATTAGGGTTGAAGTTGAGCCAGAAGGGCTCTTCACATTCCAGCCAGTAGTGAATGGGATATAACTGTAGAAATGAAATAGATATTGTTGGGAAGCACCTCTACATATCATTGATAAATTTTTCAAAACCTAAATACTCTAAAATTTGTCTTCATAGAAGACATCACAAATTTCTTATAACTGAACAACTGTTCACTAAAGCCCAGTTGCGATTCCTGAGTGAATTCACCCTTCAATGGAATTGAGTTCTCATTCAATGCATCCTGAAACTTGAGGGTTTTTGTCCTCCAGTTCCTAGAAAGCCAAGCTCTCCAAAATTCCCAAATTCTTCAAAGATAATATTTCAATTGATAAAATGAATTCCTTTTTGCCACCTTTTATAGTCGACCTTTTTATATTTAATATTAAATATCCACCATTATAAAATAACTTTATTTAATATTTGAGTATATTATTTAATAAAGTTATTTTAACGTTTATTAATTAATTAAATATAAATGTCCACAATTATTAATTTAGGACAATTTAGAATTTAATTAATCAAATTAATTCGTGTCGACTATCTGGAAATTGGGGACATTACAGTCCTCCCTTCCTAGAGATTGCTTGTCCCCAAGCAATCTATACCTGTATACCATTGCCCAAATACCAGGATCCCAAATAGACCTATAGAATGCTCCACCGTACCTTTGCCGCGTCAACTTAACTGAACCCAACAACTTTGTCAATCTTTGTTATCATGTGAAACAAACTACCACTCATATGAATCCTTGGATACCATAGCCAAGTTGAGAGTCTACCATCTCAACATCTAATGACTTTTGCTATGCCACTTTGATTACAGCTAGAATGCCAATGTGCCAAGTCATTGATTCCCGTTCTTGTATCCAACCTTATGGTGGAAACAAACTAGGAGACCTACAAAATTTGGATTCTTCGTCTGAAGACAAAAGCATCTCATACCAGAGTGATCTATGAAATCCTTCATCCATCCCACTCTTATGTGTCATTAGAACATCCTCAAATTATTCACTTGTGGGTGACAGAAAAATGATGAGCATACCTCACTATGCAATCAAGGTGAAATTCATCGGCTTCTGTCAATGGAATTCTTGAATAATCACTTGGATTCCATATCTCACCATTCCCATCGCAAAAAATAGGAGGTGCTGTCTCCAAACCCCCACGAAACTCATTTAATTCATTTTGTTGCTATATTTTGTATAGAAAATATCTTTTTTTTTTTTTTCAAAAAAAAATGTTTTTAAAAATTTAAGTGTTTTTTAAGGTGTCGAGTTTTGCCAAATACTCGAGCCGATTTTTGTTTGGCTTCCAAGTACTCTTTGAGTCCGAGTTTGCAAACTATGTAATGGAACCATTTGAAATGATCAAATTTCCTTTGGCAGCAATTGACATCTCTGGAATTATTTGCCAACAAAGAAAGATTTGATGTTTATTGTAACTTTTGGTATATCACTGACATGCTTAGGAAATGGAGCTATAGTTGTTTGAGCAATATAGGCTCCATGAACTAGTGTCTTGTGAGTCGCTGAAGGTATAGGAATCGATAGCTCAATTGGTGGAGGAAGATCAATGTACCCCCCCTAAAGCCTAATCCTTCAAATTGTCATCATCCTTAAAAGAAGACAAAGACTAAGGAAGTCTAATGACAAAAGCACAAGAAGTGTCTATGCAAGTCCCTCTCAAATGTGACCGAAGAAGGTTGTGAGGATTCAAAGTTGTCAAATTTAAACAATTAGGATGAATCACAAACCTTGCTAGTTACAATGATCACTTGTTCATTCATGCCTTGAATTGGAAGTCCATTTGGCGAAAGCTTAATAGTTTTGCTATGTCTTGAATGTGTTATTTGTTAGATGAATATAACTTTTTTGTGAAAGTGAAGCTACTTACAAAACTTTTTGAAGCTATTCTTTATCTACCTCAGCATTTCATTCTCTTAAAATATTTATAGAAGTTTTACCACCAACAAGTATTTTGTCAATATTACAATGATTGACAGTAGAGAAGTGTGATTTTGACATGATCATATGATATCTGGCCTCTAAGTCAATAATTCAATCATACGAAGAAGCTTGAGCTATAGTAGGGAGTGCAAGTGCATAATTGTATATGAAATTAACAAATGCAAATGATTTCTTATCACCTAATGAAAATTGTGAGGAAGGATTATAGAATTTGTACCACTTAAGATTGTGCTTCTTTAGTGTAGTTTCTAGTTTTTCTGTTTCTTGTAGCATATGAAGTTCATATGAACCTTACATATGTAGTAATTGCATGTCTTAGGTTCCTTCTTTGAATTTTGTGATGGAGAATATGGCTCATAATGTTTAAATTGACCATTCTTGAAGACATTTGACTCATTTGATGGTGTTTTTATTTGCTTCAGATTCTTTGAATTGTTTTCTTATAGTTCATTTTTTTGGAGTAATGAGGTGAAAGTTTTCCCATTTGTTTGAGTTCCTCTTGTTCACGTGTCAACCACTCACAAGAAAACATGAAATGTAGGTAGCGTGAACTTGGCATTCTATGAATCCATATTGGTGTAATTGGTGGAAACATAGCTTGCAAACTAGGAAAGTACGCGGTGAATTGCTGAATATTCATGAGTTTTTGTAGATGGTGGCTATTTGTAGTGTTTATGTTGCGAAAATGTGTCTCAACCTTGTAGTTACATAAGGTATTGTTGATACATTAGGTACTGTTGATACGTTAGCGATGGGAGACCGTAGGGTGTTTTCATCCCCCAGGTGAGGGGTCTAGGGGCCGCGTGCCTTGGTGGGGGCTTGGGGGCAGCGACTCCGAAAGGTAAATTTTAATTATATTTTATTATTGTAAATTTGGACTCTTCATCATTATGTCTTATATCTGACGGTCCATATTTGGTTGGCTTGACTTTACCTAGAAGGAAACCCTATTTTATGAGGGCATTGTATTATGATTGTGTATTGTGATGTATTCTGAGAGTCTGATAGTGGTCGTGTTGCCTCTAGATCTCTAGTTGGTGATACTCCTATGAGAAGCTTGCTCTGCAAGTATATTGCAATCTTTGTGATTTTTGAATAATATATTGGGCAGCTTTTGGAGTGTGGGGTTTTTCTCTCGAAAGGGTTTTTCCCATGTAAATCATTGTGTTGTGGTATGTATGATATTTATGTTTATTTCTGTTTAAATTTTTGTAACTATTAAAGATTTGTAAAGTTTCGCATTATCCTCTTAAGATTAGTGTAGGAAGTTGTTCAACTACCTTAGCTTCCATACAATTTACTCGTAGGAGTTTTGATGTTGAGTCTTACAAAAAGCTCACCAAGTTTTTTGTTGAATATTTTCTGAAAACTTAGCAAGTCCAATTGTTTTGCTCGCCCCTCTAAAAAATGTGCAAACAATGCAAGAAAAAGCTATAAGATGTTTTTTTCCTTGAAAATCCCTATTCAACCAAGTTGAACACTCCAAATATATCGTATTCTACCTTTTAAAAAGTTATGAACTTGGTGTGCACCATAAAGGTTTGTGTGCCCCTAGTCCTTCATGAGGGTCATTGCCTCTCAATTTTGTTGAGCGTGTTGCTTCCACCTCTAAGCCCCCACTAAACTTTTTTGCTAAGTTATTGTTTCGGGTATGGGTGTGGGTAGGGTATTGGAACCCGATACGATTGTATGCCATTTATTTCCTTGGGTACAAGTATGGGAATATATATACATATATATATATATATATATATATATATATACATACATACATATATATTTATATATTCATATATACATATATATACATATGTACATATACATATACATATACATAAGATTTAACAATTATGCAACATAAGAACACACGATTTGCGTGGAAACCCTTACGGGAGAAACCCACAACAAAATATTGCTTTTTATATAAATCTCTTTTACAATTTTTGTAGGCACTGACCTACAAAAGACACCAATCCCCTCTTATACAATTTGTGAGCACCAACCATTGGAGACACCAATTCCCACTTGTAGAATTTGTAGGTACCAACTCATTGGAGACACCAATCCCCACAACTGAGCACCAACTCAGCAAGAGACACCAATCTCTTTGATATGAGGCACCAACCTCATCAATATGGGGCACCGACCTCTCCAATATGAGGCACCAACCTCTTAAATAGAATCTTGTGTTCTTGAGAATAAATCTTCTTTACAAATAGCCTTTAATGATCTTATTTTATATTCTCCTCAAATATTCACACACAAATCCTCATATATTCACTTTCTTAAATATTCATACACAAATCTCCATCTATTCTTCTTCTTAAATCTCTTTTTGTTCTTGAATGATATATCTTTGTGGCACACACACTTCCCTTCTTCACAAATCTTCTTGTATGATATTACATTTATTCCACACTTCTTACACATTTCTTATTTGCTTTTATATCTGCATATTTCTATGAAGAGATACATCCTTTCAAAGATAATGATCCTTCAAATAGTCATGACTCATCTTAACTAATAATTGCCATCTTTTCGAATTTGATTGCTGCCTTTTCACATGTATCCACAATAATATATTTTTAATCTCCACACACTTCTCTATTCACTAATAGGTCTTCCTTTCTACCACACACCTATTTATATCTTTACATCTCAATGAAGAGTTGCATCTCTTTGAAAAGAGATAACTCTTTAAAAGGATATGTCCTTTTGTTAAGATTAATTGCTGCCTTTTAATACTTTTTCTTTCTCCTTAATGGCTGCGTTTGAATGATTTTCTATTATTTTTTAATTGTTCATTGGTCATAGCTCTTCAACATGTCTCTTGACTATTCTTAATCAGATCTTCAATTAATAATATTCATTCACTTCATTCTTCTATATTCCTCCTATTTACTTCATGCTACATATTCTAATTCCATACACTTCTTTTTTGAATGATAAAACCTTCCTCCCTTTTTTATTCTTCACCCACTTGTTGATGTGATTTTCGTGATTGCACCAACACAGAATAAAGTCGCCAACGGCTACCCTATTCTCTCTTGATCAAAGTATCCAGCATGCTAAGATTGCGAGAGAGTTCGTGCATTCAACTCCAAGATTCCTTCAGTGCAATAGAATACCCTCAGTTGGCTTGATGTGTTTTTGTTGGTATTTCAAGGGGACTTACGCAATTGTTCGACAGTTGATAGCAGACAACAGATTAAGGGTTTCACGTGGTTTGAATGATTTGGCAGGTGAGCAAAAGTTCCTAACACTAACTAGAAATGAACTGAATTTAAATGAGTGTAGGGATAAGAAGGTTCTAAATTCTACTCTAAGACTTCAACCAAACTCTGCTCCGCCTCGCGTTGGACAACTTACACAAAGTTGGTGCAATCTTCAAGGGAGTGGCAAGAGATTTTCAAGTCGCAATTCGACATCAAGACACCATCAAGACGATGCATGCCGAGACGTAAATCACAATTGACGTTAAGCTTGTAAAATTTTCCACTTGACCACACAAGGCAAACTTGCCGTCAGCAAGCTACTAGTGGTATGGACTAAAACGAAGTTGCCTTGATTAACACCACAAATCCACAGCTAACATCTACTTGCATGAAAATGAAATTACACTACTTTACGCTACTTGAAGTAGAAGGGATGAAGAAACTTTGCTAGCTACTTATAACAAAGATGAATTCACCATTCAATGAAAGATCTTTTATTATAATAGTTTTCACAACAATCTCTTACAAAGTTTTCAAGGGAAAACTTTCCTTTTCCTTCAAACTATGCTATGCTAAGCTATTACAACTAAAGTGTCTCTGCTCTACTCTCTAGTCTGATCTAGTGTCTAACTAAATTACAAAAGAGGGAGGATGCACCTTTATATAGCTGGCCAAGTCCAACGGACGACTCAGATTCAATTACAATGAAGGGCTCAGAATGAGCCACATAAACCCTAACCCTAAAAATGCCACCAAGAAGAGTGGGGTAATAAATGAGCAATTAATGGCCACCATCTTCTAGAAGATTCTTGTTTGTAAATGCGTTCACACTGTTCTTCTTTATGACTGCAAACTGATCATCATTGCTTCGACTTCTTGAAAGGGTATGGCAGGCACGTTCTCAATCTGAAACTTCAAGACGACAACTTCTTTCTCGTGCTTGATGATGATTTTCCTCCTTGATGTTGTTCTTTAACTTTGAAGTACTTGCTTGGGTTTCCATTTTTTATTTTTTTTCATCTTGAGCTTTGAAAACATTTTTTCCTTGCCTCTTTAGTTGGGCACATACTAGGTCTCAACACTTAGCCATTTCTTGCAACTTTTCTTCCTTCATGATTTTATCACCTTGGACTATCTGCTTCATTACTTCAAATCACCGTGCCTTGGCCTTGGTGTTCACCCTGCAAAACAAGCAAGGGGAAGAGCATCAGAACACTTCATAATACAAATTCACTTTACCTACCTGATTTTCATGCTTTGACTTCCAAGGTCTAAGTGATCTTTGGATCTGATGGGGTTTATCACTTTTCCTCTAACAAACTTTGTCCTTAACTTCTCCATGCCTTAGCCAAATTTCCAACCTATCTGCCTTGAAAATAATTCATTTCCTCTAGAACATTTCATCAAGCAGGCGTTTGAGTAAAATCTCTATTTTAGAATCTCCAGAGATGTGTAGAAGACTTCAAAATCCATCCCCTGTCGCAAATATACAGTACCCAGAAGAAAATTCCCCTCAGAAGGCGCAAAATCCATGGGTATACAAATGAAGGGGTTCATTTAATTTTTTATTATTCTTGCCTTAGAAAAATATTTCTCAGTTGAATTTATTCTTACTTATTCTCCTTGGGCGTAGTTGGAGATTTTCATCACTTGGAAAATATTTTACGAGTCTTCTTCACCAGCTGGGCGTATGTGGAGTGTTGTGGTTTCAATTTCCAACGCCTTAGTAAATTTCCAAGACACCTCTACAAACTAAGGCGCATTTGCCTCTTCTAACTTTCATTTTTAGTGCCTTGGAAGTTTTTCTCATTCCTTGTCATGCTAGGTGCATTCAGCCCTCCAAGCTTCTCGCTTTTCCTACTTAGAAAATTTTCAGACTTCCTTTTCCAATCAAGGGCGCATTTTGAATAGTAAGCTTTCAGTTTATAATACTTAGAAAATTCTCCACTCCCCTCTTGAGTTGAGGCGCATTTTGAGGTCTGAGCTTCTGATTTGTGATACTTAGAAACTTTTAAGCCTCTTCTTCTTCTCAAGGCGCATTTGGAGTAGGCGGCTTCAAATTTCAAGTACTTAGAATATTTTCTCCATGGCATCTTCATCTTAGGCGCACATAGAGGTAACTACTTGAAGTTTCAAGGACTTAGTTAACTTTCAACCACTTCCTCTCTACCTTAGGTGCATATAGGGGGTCAAGCTTCAAATTTCAAGGACTTAACTAAATTTCTCATGCTATCTCCTTCCAAGGGCGCATTTTAGAGGGTGTACTTCAAGTTTTGAAGACTTAGTAAATTTTTTTCCAACCAGCCTCAAGGCTAGGGCACATTTGGGGCCCTGAGCTTACTGAGCTTACAATTTTCATGACTTAGAAAATTTTCATCTATCCTCCTTCTGACTAAGGCGCATTTCACCCATGGAGCTTCCAATTTTCTAGACTTAGACAAATCTTGACCTCTCCCAAGTTGCTAAGGCGGATTTGAGGAGGGCTACTTTCAATTTATCAGGCTTAGATGGATTTTCTAGCTCATTTCTAGACTCAAGGTGATTCTTCTGATTGTTCATGATGTCTTTAGCTTACCCTAACCCGCTATTTTTAGAAAGTTTCGCAATTCTTGCATTTCAAGCTGATTTTGGGCTCTGGAAGGCTTGATTTTCGTTTTACCCTGATCCTCGTGACATGATTGAGTTGTTGACGCTTGATGCCTGCATGCCCTTGCTATTTTTAGTATCCTGCTAAAAATAGTAACTGTTCAAAATGAGCCCAAATTTTGCGTGCAAACTGCCTGAAGGATGTTGATCATGATTGGATGCTGCTTCTGTGTGAACATCATGTTTCGCCCTACTTTTTAGGAAACCCTAATTCCTCTCTACAGGCCTGCTAAAAATAGTAAGTGCTTGATTTCCGAACCTTTGTAACTCCGTTTGACCTGAAATTTGCGCCATGGGGTCCTCATCACTTGCTTGACTTGCTCACAATGGTGTCTCAAACTGTCCTGCTATTTATAGCATGTTTCTGGAGGTGGTTTACTATTTATAGCAATTGCTTGATTTCATGACTTCCCCAACTCCGTTTGACTCGAAATTTGAATGTCGTGACCCTCAGTGGTAGACTTGCCCGTCCACATTGGTGCCTGATGCTGACTTACTATTTATAGCCTGTTTCTGGAACGGCTTACTATAAATAGTAAGTGCTCCGATTGCCTTCAAATTTTATCGGTGGATAGCTTGAAAGATACTGATCGTAGTGGGATACACCGGTTTTCAAAATTTTTGGCATTTTACCCCTCATTTTGGGTCCCGAAGCTGGAAACCCTAATTTGACTTTCATGTCTATCAAATGACCTTCGTTTGACCTCGTTTCTGTTGCATGCCGGTCAGTTTGTGATTCTGAAGTGCTAGGAGGCGCTGCCAGAGTGGACCTGCTAAAAATAGTAAGTTACTGAAAAAGTGATCATCTCCATTTGCATGTCATGTCACTGCGTAGCTCTTGAAAAACCCATAAAGAATAACTCGACATGTGCTGAAAAGCCCTGCTTACAAACTCTAAAAATAGCCTTTGAAGATGGCTCTTGAAAAAGTCATGATCCTGGTTTGCATGTTATACCACTACGAAGCCCTCGAAAAACCCACAAGGAATATGCTGACATGCGCTGAAAACTTGAAATGCAAACCCTAAAAATAGCCCCTGAAGGCTGAATACTGAAAGTCATCGTCTCATTTTGCATGTTATATCATTGCGTAGGTCTCAGAAAACCCAGAAAGAATCTGTAGACATGCATTGAAGAACTTTGCATATAAACCCTAAAATTTTGCTCCCGAAACTGAACTTGCTAAAAATAGAAAGTTGTCCGTTTTAGCTCAAAATTTGCAGACGAGTAGCCTGACATGCCCTGGATGCAGTGTGACTGAGAGAACTTCAATAGTGCTGAGAGAACTCCCCAAATCTGGTACTTACTAAAAATAGTAAGTCGTCAAAATTCGATGAAATTTAGTTCAGAACCTGTTGGAAGCATGCTGACAACAATGTTAGCCTCGGATTCCAAGTTACTTACTCCATTTGACTTCAAATTGGCTGGAAAGTTCAAAACCCTAATTCTTAGGCTTGGCCAAAATTTCACATTTAAGCTCAAAGGCGGGCACATTCTGGAAAGATAGACAACAGAAGAGAGAGACAAAGGGAGAGACAAAACCAAAGCCAAAAGACCATAATGGAGCAAAAATTAAAGGGGTCCCCATTTTAAATGGGTTGATGTGTGAAAAGGTCACAACACCACTCTTGAATGATAAAACTTTCCTACACATAACATCTCATGGAATGAATTCTCTTAATATCTTGTCTCATCACGAGACACAACCCTTCATCGTACCCTTGTGACTTTTGGTTAAAACTAATCTTTATTTAATTAATTAATTTCTTTATCATGTAAGAAGTGCTTCATAATATATCTTCTATTCATTCCCTATTCCTTTATTGAATTCAATTTACTTCATCATTGATATATAATTCATTTCATTATTGATATATCTTTTGTGGCTGCACTCACACACTTCATCTTTTATCCACTCTTCTCAATCTGATTTCAGTTGGTTTTCAAACATTGATTAGTGGCCTTTGGCCTCTATCCATAATCAAATTTCTTCTGTTGACAAAGTGCTCTTCTCACCTTTGACATCAACGACAATTCTAACAATCTCTCATACTCTTTTGACATCAATGCAATCAATTCCAACAATCTCCCTGCTTGTCATTGATGACAAACATAATTCTCCCCCTTTCTCTAGCTCTTCAATGGAAAAGGGATGTAACATACTTTTATCCACAAATAGATCATGGGAAACATGCATTCATATTCTTTGTGGTCAATACTCACATCTACTGCAATAAGAATATACTTCTCTCCTTGTCAGAGATTCTCTTATGCTCTCCCTTTCTCCACTACACTATCCTTTGTTTCTATATTGCTTGGGTGACATATTTACTCGATAGCTGCCCAAAACTAAATAGGATCATCTTCTTAATTTAACAAATCAGGAGTTTTTTTAGCTATCTCATTATTCTCTACACATCTTCAACTCTTCCTTGTCTATCCATGGCTGCTAAATGAAAAAAGTCATGCTTTTGACATTAATGGCATCATTCTCCTTTTCCTTTAACTCTCTCAAAGAATCTTCATCAGCTGATCTATCTCTGAATTTTCTTTTCCACAGAGCTAAAAGATGATCAATGATTAACTCCCCCTAAATTTGTAGTTCTCCTTATGAACTTAGTGATACCTCTTGTGCATGAAGTGCATAGATTTCTCCTTCCCTTGGTGATGCTTCTTCTTCCAAACTTTAGTAGGTTCTTTCCTTTTCTTACCCATGGTTTCCTTTTGTTGATGATAGCAGTGTCGGGCTTCTACTTCCAGCCCAGATTATTCATTGAAGAACAAATTAAATGAATAGCCTAATGGCTATTTAATTTTTTAAGGTGACTTTTGGTGAAGAGGCGCTTCACCATTACATATCATATAATATTTAATTATTGTTAATGAGGCTGACTTGTTTTCTTCTGCCACCCTTGAAGAGATATGATCTTTGGAGGCCGACATCATGGTTCTAGGAGATGCGATTCTTGTAGAAGGCCAACATGAAGATTTGAGGAGATGTGTCCTTTCCTTCTCATTTGTATATATTGAAGTTGATCATTTGTTATTTCACATTGATCATTCCATTCATTGCATAGTTCGTGAGTTTTTCAAGGGCGATATACTTCAAGTGCAGATCATATATTTGTAGAAGGCTGAGATCTTGTTGAGGGAGATTGATATCATCAGCAAGGAGAAGTATTATATCCTTCTGTGTTTGCATCCAGTTGTGGTGATATTGCTTGGCCTCATAATCGGCCTCATTGTAAAAGAGATAATTGTTTTACATTCAATATATAAGCGATATATTGTTGCTGGGTTTTTCTCCCTCAAGTGGAGTGTTTTCCCAGGGTATATTCTGTGTTTATGTGTCTGAATTTGAATTAAAATCTGCTTATCTAATCTGATCCTAAAACTAACATGGTATCAGAGTGGGTATAAGAAAGATCGTGATCAGATTTCTCATAAACAGCGCTTTCATACACTCTTATTCTCATTCTCTTGCATCTATCTTATCATCAAGATGTAGAATGGGCTCAAGATTGAAGATAGACTCGAGGGTGCTGCCAACTTCACATCTTGGAAGTTTAGAGTAATGCTCGCTTTGGAAGAAAATGAGTTAGCTGAGTTTGTGGAGGGCGAAGTTCCTGAGCCGTCCAATAAGAATGAGAAGTCTCAATGGAGAAAGAATTGCACTAAGGCAAAGAAGATGTTGGTAGACTCCGTGAAGGACCACCTTGTGCCAATCATCTCCAAGTTGAAGACAGCAAGGGAGATGTTCAAGACCTTGGAGGAGATGTATGAGATTAATAACACAAGTAGAGCTCTTGCATTAAAGCAACAACTTCATCATATCAAGATGGCGAAAGGAGATTCCGTCATCACATTCTTCATGAAGATCACCGAGTTGAGAGATCAGCTCTCTACCATTGGGCATATTGTTGATGACAAGGATTTGGCTATGTTGGCTCTTAATTGTCTTCCTCAATCTTGGGAGCCATTCTTCCAAGGTATCAGTGGGAGATCAAAACTTCCTAAGTTTGATTGTTTGAGGGCGGATTGTATCCAAGGAGAATCAAGATTGGCTGCAAGAGGCATTGGGCAAAGTTCTACAAATGAAGAAATTCATGTACTTGCCGCTCAATCTTTGAAGAAGAAAGGAAGAGAAGGGAAGAAAGGCTTCTTCAAGAGGAATAGAGATAAAGGATCAGATGGTGCCCCTGCATCTAAGAAGAAGAAGGACCTCTCCTGCATACAATGCTTCAGATGTGACTAGTTTGGTCACTATGCAAAGGATTGTCCAACCAGACCTAAGCAACAGGCTTCAATTGCAGATGTGGGTGAGATCTCTCCTCAGAAGGATTCAAGTGGTTTTCTATTCTATTCTGCCTTATCAAGCAATGTGCCTATGGACAACAACACATGGTTGATTGATAGTGGTGCCTCCCGCCACATCATTGTGTTTAGAGAGCATCTATTTGATTTGGTGGAGAGAGATTCTAGTGTTCAAGTCATTATTGGAGATGATGCAAGTTATGTTGTGAAAGGTGTTGGGACCTCCTCTCTTCACTTAGATTCTAGAATCTCTTTATAGTTGAGTGATGTGCTATTTGTTCCTGGTATCAAGCGGAACCTTGTCTCTATCTCAGCCTTGGAATACAAGGGATATCAAGTTGCACTCTCCGAAGGCAAAGTTCTTGCATGGCCGAAGAACTCAAGTATCAAGACTACCCAAGTGATTGGAGTACGACATGAGAGTCTGTATAGACTTTGCACTCGTCCACTTCAGGCTTTGTTGCATGATTCATCAAGTTCTTGTGAGCTTTGGCATAGAAGACTTGCTCACCTTCACTTTAGAGCACTACCAACCATGGAGAAGATGGTCATGGGCCTTCCTAAACTCAACCAAGAGCATGAAGGCACTTGCAGAGGTTGCACATTGGGTAAGAATACTGAAGGTCCATTTCATAGTAGTGAGAGTAGATCTAAAAATATTCTAGACCTTGTTCATTTTGATTTATGTGGTCCAATGTCTATTGCTTCTTTGAGTGGTTTCTTCTATTATATAATTTTTATTGATGACTACTCTAGAAAGACTTGGATTTATTTCTTGAAGTCTAAAGAATCTGAGGAAGTACTTGAAAGATTCAAGGAATTTAAAGCTCAGGTAGAGAACTTGTCCAGGAAGGGGATCAAAGTTCAGAGATCCGACAACGGAGGAGAATACATCTCTGTAAGCTTCCGTAACTTTTGCATTGAAGTAGGGATTAAGAGGGAGTTTTGTGTCCCTTACAATCCTCAACAGAACGGTGTTGCAGAAAGGAAAAAGAGATCTATTGTAGAAGCAGCTAAAGCCATGATACATGATCAAGATCTGCAAACCTCCCTTTGGGCTAAAGCATCTGGGACAGTTGTATATGTTCAGAATAGAAGCCCTCACCGCATTCTGGAGAACATGACTCTTGAAGAAGCTTTCACAGGTGTGAAACCAGAAGTAAGTCATTTGAGAATCTTTGGTTGCCTTGTATATGTTCATGTGCCTAAAGATAAAAGGACAAAGTTGGAACCTGTTGATGTGATT
Source organism: Sequoia sempervirens (assembly GCA_007258455.2). Taxonomy (NCBI): domain Eukaryota; kingdom Viridiplantae; phylum Streptophyta; class Pinopsida; order Cupressales; family Cupressaceae; genus Sequoia; species Sequoia sempervirens. The sequence goes on along the minus strand of VDFB02087872.1, from coordinate 36,449 downwards.
TTCGTGATCGCACCAACACAGAATAAAGTTTCTCAACGGATACTCTATCATCTCTTGAACAAAGTATTCAGCATGCCAAGATTGCGAGAGAGTTCATGCTTTCAACTCCAAGGTTCTGATAATGTAATAAAATACTCTCAGTTGGCTCGATGTGTTTTGCTGGTATTTTGTAATGTCCCCTTCCAGTTGACATCTCTCAAAGCTTATGATTAGCCTATTATGCGACCCTCGTAGGCTGATAGGATGGATAGAGGGTCTGGATGGAGCTTGGCTTGGCTTCGGTTGTCAGAGTTTTCAGTTGGCTTTCGTTCGGGATCATTCAGACACTATTTGCCTGAATTGCTATTTTTAGCAGTATTTGGCAATCAGCGGAGTACCCCTGCTATTTTTAGCAGTATGGTTTGGTCATGAGCAGAATCAATCACTTCTTCACCAGCTTCAGACGGTTCGTGAATCAGACATATTTTGAGGGAGATATTAATATTTTAATTGTTTAATTAAATATTAATTATTGAAGCTTATATTATAAAGTTATAATATTAATTAATATTATAACTTAAGTGATTTGTCTCAAGGGGTCGACCATCATTGAAGGGGGCCACTTTTAATTATAAATTGTAATTAAAAGTGAGTTTGAAACTATTGAAAAATTGAAAAGAAAAGTTCGAATTTATTTAAATGATGCCTAATTGAGAAAAGTCGAACTTGTGAGGAGATATAAGGGTTTTCATTGGGTTTTGAGCTCATTATGATTGAAATCGAATTTTTGCAGAGTCTTTCTTCTGAGAACAGAGCCAAGGGTTCCAGTTTTCAACTTGCATTGGAGAACGTGCAATCTTCAGTGTGTGCAGTTCAGAGGCTGTGAAATAACAGCTGATTTATTGCCAGTCAGAGAGATAGCTTCATTTAGAGGTTGTCACAGAATTACACAGAGATCACATCATTCAGGGTTTTGATTTGAAACTCTTCCGGGAAGGGTTCATTATTCTAGGCGCCTATTTCATAATCTCCAGGCAAATATCATGCAAGCCGTACAAATCTCTTGCTGCTGCTAAAGCCGTAGCTTGCTGCTGCTGTAGGGTCGTACCATCTTAAAAAGGCCGTACTTTTTGTCTTGGGAAAAAACACCTTCCTTTCTGGCATTCTATCTTCACCAAATGGGGCGCGGTTGCATCTGGAACCATTTGAGATCAACAGACGGAGGGAGAAGTAGGTTCCTGTGAAGGCCGTACCATTTCATGTACTTTTCAGCTTGCTACAATAACCAGGTTTTCATCAAAATAATATTGCTTTCTTTGTTGCATGTTATCGGATCTTAGTTGTAATTAATTCTGAAGATCAATAAATAGTCTGTCATCAATAGATTCAGTAGATTCTATCAATTCCAATGTTGTAATATTTCCTTTGAATTTATTAGTAAATTCTTTTCAAAATCGGACCTCTTTGGTTTATGCAAAAAAACACAAAAAAATCAAAAACGAGAAAACAAACACTCAAAACTAGCAGTTTCAGAGATCAGTTAGAACAGGGGTTTCTACATATTTCAAGGGGACTTACACAATTGTTCTGCAGCTGACAACAGACAACAGATTAAGGGCTTCACATGGTTCGAATGATTTGGCAGGTAAGCACAAGTTTCCTAATACTGACCAGAAATGAATTGAATTTAAATGAGTGTAGGGATAAGAAGGCTCTAATCTACTCTAAGGACAGGACGTGGAATCAATCTCAACAAACCTCAACCAGACTCTGCTCCGCCTCGCGTTAGACAACTTACACAAAGTTGGTGCAATCTTCAAGGGAGTGGCAAGATGTTTTCAAGTTGCAGTTCAACATTAAGACACCATCAAGATGACGCATGCCAAGGCGTAAATCACAACCGAAGTTAAGCTTGTAAAGTTTTCCAGTTGACCACACAAGGCAAACTTGCCGTCAGCAAGCTGCTAGTGGTATGGATTAAAAAGGAGTTGCCTTGATTAACACCACAAGTCCACTGCTAACATCTAATTGCATGAAAATGAAATTACGCTACTTTATGCTACCTCATGCTGCTTGGAGTAGAAGGGATGAAGAAATCTTGCTAGCTACTAATAACAAAGATGAATTCACCATTCAATGAAAGATCTTTTATTATAATAGTTTTCACAACAATCTCTTACAAAGTTTTCAAGTGAAAACTTTCCTTCTCCTTCAAACTCTACTATGCTAACAAGCTAAACTATCTCTCTGCTCTATTCTCTAGTCTGATGTCTAAGCTCTACTTCTACTAAAATACAAATGAGGGGGATGCCCCTTTATATAGCTGGCCAAGTCCAATGGATGACTCAGATTACAATCGGCTAGATGGCTTAGATTGAGCCACCTCAGCCCTAAACAAGATTCACCCTAAAAACTGCCACAAAGAAGAGTGGGGTAATAAATGAGCAATTAATGGCCACCATCTTATAGAAGATTCCTGTTTTGAAATGTGTTCACACTGTTCTTGTTCTTAACTGCAGACTTGATCAAACAGCTTCAACTTTTGGCATGGCATGCACGTCCTCATTTTGAAATTCCAAGACTGCAACCTCATTCTTCTGCTTGATGATGATTTTCCTCTTTAATGTTGTTCTTCAACCTTGAAGTACTTGAGGATCATTTCTAATCTTTGGGCCTTCATCTCTTCCAATCTTGGACTTGATCATTTTTCCCTGCCACCCGCCTGGCTGCGTTGGGTGCACATTGGGTCTTTGAGGAGAAACTCCAACACTTAGCCATTTCTTGCAACTTTTCTTCTTTCATGTTTTGGGTACAACCAAGATCTCGTGGAAGAGCTCGAAACTCATAACTTTATCTCCCTTTGAAGGTTGTAATATCATCGCGCTTCATCACTTCAAGTCATCGTGCTCTGGCCTCGATGTTTATCCTGCAAAACAAACAAAAGGAAGAACATCAAAACACTTCATAATATAAATTTACCTTACTCATCTGATTTTCATGCTCTGATCTTTGTGGTTTTAGTGATCTCTTCATCTGATAGGGTTCATCATTTTTCTCCAGCACAACTTTTGCCTTTAAATTCCTCTTGCCTTAGAATATTTCCGCATTATCATTCATCCCCCTTAGAGCGCATCTGGAGACTTGAGCTTCCATTTTCATTTCACTGGCTGAGGCATTCACTCTGACATCTTAGAAATTTTTTAAATTTTCCTCTTAGAAAATTTATCAATCTGGTGCCCACCAAAAGAATCTTCACCATGGAATCCTTGACAAGCTGTGGAAGACCTTAAAATCCATTCCTCATCGCAGACTTCCAATACCTAGAAGAAAATTCCCTTCAGAAGGTGTCGAATCCATGGGTTTACAAACGAAGGGGTGCTTTTATATTTTTGAATTTCCACCTTAGAAAAAATATTTGTCAATCAAAGTCTATTCTTATTCTTCACATCCGGGTGAATTTTCTTGAATGGCCTTGAAAATTTTATCATCTTCGTGAAGTTGGCACCTTCTGACTTCCTTATGCCAACTTTATTCATGCCTCCGAAAATTTCATCACCTTTGTCAAGCTCAGGTGTGATTTCCTCTAGAGGTGGAATTTTATGCCATGGAAAATTTTTATTGTCTCAATGAACATGGGCGCATTTGGAGGTCTGGAAGGAATTTTGAATACTTAGCATTTTATTTCTCACTTTTTCTTCACATTAGGCGCATTTAGCGTGGGGTGGAGGAATTCATCAACCTTTTTCTAGAATCATTTTGGACTTGGGCGCATATTGCATGTTTAAGAGGAATTAATTTCCACGCCTTAGAATATTTTGACTTTATCCCTTGGTCTAGGCGCAATCAAGGGTCTCCACTTCAAGTTTTGAATACTTAAAACAAATTTTCAATCAACTCCACAAGCTAGGCGCATATGGGGGGTTGGCCTTCAAATTTTCCATACTTAGAATATTCTCTTTATGCACAACGGCTTGGAATCCTTCACTTTGCATGCACACGCCTTGGATTTTTCTACTTGTCTTCACTTGGGCGCACTTCATATATGAAGGAGGATGGGAGCATTTCCCACATGGTGAAGCATTAACTTCTCAACGCCCTTTTGACCCCTTTGACTTCTTTTCAAACATGGGTGCATTTCATGCCTTGAGGAGGATGGGCGCATTTTGCATAGGTAGAAGGACAAACACCGCCTTTGACTCTTCTTTGACTTTTGTAGGCTTGGGCGCATTTTGGATAGGTAGAAGGACAAACATTGACTTAGAACTTTTTGCATGCTTGACTTGAAGTGGGCGCATTTTGCTTGGGGAGGAGGATTTGTCTCAACACTTAGAATTTTCTAACACCTCTCTACCTTGCATGGGTGCATATGGAGGGTTAAGGTGGACAAACTTTATGCCTTAGAATTTTTTTTAAACATATCCACTTTGAAGAGGGCCCATTTAGCCTATGGAGGTGGATGAAACTTTTTACTTAGAATTTTTTTTAACACCTTCATCCTTCCTTGGGCGCATATGGGGGTACCTGCAGGATATTGCAACACTTAGCCAATTTTCTTTCCTTTTGCCAGTTTCTCCATGCCCTGCTATATATAGTAAGTCTTCTGATTTTCATATCTCTAAAGCTCGGATCGATACGGGATTTTAAGCACATGATCCTCATGACCTACTTAGCCTGTTCACACTGCCATCTCGAGCTGACCTGCTATTTATAGCATATTTCTAATGGTGGTTTACTATTTATAGTAATTGCTCGTTTCTGAGACCTCGACAACTCCATTTAACTCGAAATTTGAATGACGTGCTCCTCATCGGGTGACTTGCCCGTTCATACTGGCGTTTGTTGCTGATTTACTATTTTTTGCCAGTTTTTGGAATGCCTTAGTATAAATAGTAAGTGCTCTGATTGCCCTCAAATTTTACTAGTGGATAGCTTGAAAGATGCTGATCGCAATGGGATACACCGGTTTCCGAAAATTCTGACATTTTACCCCTCATTTTGGGTCCCCAAGTTGGAAACCCTAATTTGACTTGCATGTATATCAAATGACCTTTGTTTGACCTCCTTTTTGTTGCACTTCACCCTGTTTGTGGTTCTGATGCGTTGGGAAGCTGCAGGGATGGACCTGCTAAAAATAGTAAGTTACTAAATACTGATCATCTTGCTTTGCATGTCACACCACTGCGTAGCTCTTGAAAAACCCATAAAGAATGACCTGACATGTGCTGAAAAGCTCTGCATGCAAACCCTAAAAATAGCTTCGGAAGACGGCTTCCGAAAAAGTGTTGATCCCAATTTGCATGTTATATCGTCGCAAAGGTCTCGAAAAACCCACAAGAAATCTCCAAACATGCAAACCCTAAAAATAGCCTCTGAAGGCTGAACTCTGAAAGTCATTGTCTCATTTTGCATGTTATATCACTTCGTAGGTTTCAGAAAACCTAGAAAGAATCTCCGGACATGCATTGAAGAACTTCACATATAAACCCTAAAATTTGCTCTGGAAGCTGAACTTACTAAAAATAGACGGTTGTCCGTTCTGGCTCAAAACTTGCAGACGAGCAGCCTGACATGTCATGGATGTAGTGTAATGATCAAAACTTCAAAAGTGCAGAGAAAATGCCCTGAATTGGACACTTACTAAAAATAGTAAGTTACCAGAATTCACTGAAATTTAGCTGGGAGCCTGCTAGAAGCATGCTGACAACAACGTTAGTCTCAAATTTCCAATTTATTCACTTCATTTGACCTCGGATTGACCAGGAGAGTATAAACCCTAATTTTCAGACTTGGCCAAAATTTCACGTTTAAGCTCACAGACAGGCACATCCCCAAAAAGCGGATAGCAGAAAGAGACAGAAAGAGAGAGAGAGACAAAACCAAAGCCAAAACACCAGAATGGAGCAAAAATTAGGGGGTCCCCATTTTGAATGGGGTGATGTGTGCAAATGTCACAACAGAACCATCTGGCAAGAATGGAATATTTGTGGGCTACAGTGAATCTTCAAAAGCCTACAGGGTCTACATTCCAGGTCAGAAACTCACAGAGATTAGCAGGGATGTTACATTTGAAGAGGATGATAGACAATGAAGACCAAGAGTCTCCTTAGGATATGAAAGTTGATCATACTCCTGAGATTCAGAGGGAGGCTATTGAACCTAAAGAAGATGATGATCCCGTTGAGCCTTTGAAACCTATTGATGGGCCAAGAGACATTGTGATTGGTTGTAAGAGACCTCTTTGGGCCAAGCAAACAATGTAGGAGGCAAAAGGATTTGCAACCCTGAGAGGAACATTCAGAGAAAGCAAGAGACCTCACAAGTTTTCAAGCTATGTTGCATTGATGAGTCAAGTCATTGATTCTGAACCTTCCAGTGTTGAGGAAGCTACTAGTCAACAAGTATGGAGAGATGCTATCGCTGAAGAGTATCAATCCATTCTAAAAAATGATGTTTGGGACATCTTACCTAGACCATAAGGAAAATATGTAGTATCTTCTAAGTGGCTCTTCAAGATCAAGCATGCGGCTAATGGGAGCATTGAGAAGTACAAGGCTAGGCTTGTGGCTAGAGGATTCTCTCAGAAAGAGGGAGTGGACTATGAAGAAACCTTTGCTCCAATTGCTCGTTATACATCTGTCAGGACCATCATTGCTATTGCAACAACTAAAGGATGGAAGATACACCAGATGGACGTGAAGACAACATTTCTAAATGGTGTAATTGAGGAAGAGGTATATATTGAGCAACTTGATGGCTTTGAGGTTCATGGGAAGGAGTCTCATGTTTGCAGGCTGAAGAAGGCTTTAAATCGCCTTAAGCAGGCTCCTCATGCTTGGTACGAAAGAATTGATCGATACTTGATGAGTTTTGGTTTCTCCAAGAACGATGTTGACTCAAACATATACTTCAAGGTAATTGTTGGCGAAGCATTATTCTTGGTTCTCTATGTTGATGATTTAATTCTTACTGGAGAAGAATACCTCATTATCAAATGCAAGGAGTTAGCTTCTGAATTTGAAATGAAGGATCTTGGATATATGCATTACTTCCTTAGTTTAGAAGTATGGCAGAAGCTAAATGAGATCATTCTGAGTCAAGGGAAGTATACAATTGACATCTTGAAGAGATTTGGTATGATGGATTGTAAATCCATGTCTACGCCTATGGAGACCAACTTGCAAAAGCTAAAAGAGGCTGCAACTAATTCAAATTTGGTGGATCCTACTATGTACATGCAGTTGATTGGATCGTTGATGTATCTAGTCAATACAAGATCGGATATTTGCTATGCAATGAGTGCACTTAGTTAGTTCATGTGTGAACCAAGGCAAATACATCTAGTTGCAGCAAAGCATATCCTGAGATAATTGCATGGCATAGTTGGGTACGGCTTGAGATATTCTTCTGATGTGGACTTGAAGCTGCATTGATATTTTGATTCTGATTGGGCAGGATGTGTTGTTGATCGGAAGAGCACCTCTGGATGTTGCTTCAGTTTGGGATCTGCAATGATATCTTGGTGTAGCAGGAGGCAGTCTTCAGTGGCACTAAGCACAGTAGAGGCCCAATATATTGCAACTTGTGTGGCAGCTCGAGAAATAGTGTGGCTTTGAAAGCTCCTTGTAGGATTGTTTGGACAATCATTGGAGCCAATTGTTATTCATTGTGATAATCAAAGCTGTGTGAAGCTTTCTGTCAATCTAGTGTTTCATGACAAAACTAAACATGTTGAGATCAAATACCACTATATTAGAGATATGGTATTGAGGAAAGCAATCCAGTTGAAGTACATTAGCATTGATGAGTAGATGACAGATATTCTCACCAAGCCTCTCTCCAGAGTAAAGTTTGTGTACTTTCGAGACAAGCTTGGTATTGTGGAGAATGAAGCCCTAGCCGAGAGGGAGACTCAGCATCAGTGATCTTCTCTAATGCATTTCTCTCTGTGAGAGAGATTTGAGGTGCAAGCCCTTGTTAATGCATTTCTCTCTATGAGAGAGATTTGAGGTATAAGCCCTTGTTTAATGCATCTTTCTCTGTGAGATAAATTTGAGGTGAAAACCCTTGTATCCACCCTCTGGGAGTAGCCATGGTGGATGTCATGTTGAGTGACTTCATGACAACATCACGTGAGAGAGTCCGTGATGATTTTCTTGTACTTGTATTTTTCACCCTTTGGGAGTAGCCATGGTGAATGTCATGATGAGATGATGACATCACATTGAGTGATTTTGTGATGGGAACTTGTGCACATATACCATTCATGGGAGTAGCCATGGTGGTTGATATCACAATGAGGTGATATGTTCCTTTTTCACATATGGGTGCAGCCAGTGTGGGTGTTATGTCTTGTACAGTTGGAAGTATTCCTGGGAGTGTTGATGATAGCAGCGTTGGGCTTCTACTTCTAGCCCAAATTATTCATTGAAGAACAAATTAAATAAGTAGCCTAATGGCTATTTAATTTGTTAAGGTGACTTTTGGTGAAGAGGCGCTTCACCATTACATATCATATAATATTTAATTATTGTTAATGTGGCCGACTTGTTTTCTTCTGCCACCCTTGAAGAGATACGATCTTTGGAGGCCGACATCATGGTTCTAGGAGACATGATTCTTGTAGAAGGCTGACATGAAGATTTGAGGAGATGTGCCCTTTCCTTCACATTTGTATATATCGAAGTTGATCATTTGTCATTTCACATTGATCATTCCATTCATTGAGTTCCATTCATTGAGTTCCATTCATTGCATAGTTCGTGAGTTTTCAAGGGCAATATAGATCGTATATTTGTAGAAGGCTGAGATCTTGTTGAGGGAGATTGATATCATCAATAGAGAGAAGTATTATATCCTTTTGTGTTTGCATCCAGTTGTGGTGATATTGCTTGGCCTCATAATCGGCCTCATTGTAAAAGAGATAATTGTTTTACATTCAATATATAAGCAATATATTGTTGTTGGGTTTTTCTCCCTCAAGTGGAGGGTTTTCCCAGGGTATATTTTGTGTTTATGTGTCTGAATTTGAATTAAAATCTGCTTATCTAATCTGATCCTAAAGCTAACACCTTCTTCTTGCTTGGTTTAGGTTCTATAAGATAACTTCTACAAAATGTTGCTTTATGCCCATAGTTGTTGCTTTTGTTATATATTATAATATAACCTACTAATGGAGCAAATGAGTTATAGTTCCATTTTGTCCACCCATAAGAACTATTTTTGTTCCAACCATAATTATATCTCACATGTACTCTACAATCTCTTGCTTTATGACCAAAATGATTGAATGAAAAGCAATAGCCATAAATGGAACTTTTGAACTTGGTCATATGAGATTGTCTTGGACGGAAAGATCTTCTGAATGTATTCTTCTCCTTTTTTGTCTTTGTGAGGAGTGATTGTTTTCTGCGGAGTTTGACTCTCTTTATTCTTGTTGTTTCCACTTTTGATAGGGCTTTTATTCATGTCCCCGAATTGGAGATATTAAATTAATTATTTATAAAGTTATTCCAATAAATTAATACCAAAAGAATGACTTTATATTTAATTAATTTAATAAAGTGACTAAATAAAATAATATATTATAAAGTCACTTAAGGAGTAAACTAATATTATTTCTAAAAGCTTCTTGAAAAGTCAGTGAGAAATCTATATAAGGAGTTGTTGGCTTAGCATTTGGGTATGCTTGAGTTGGATTTCATTTCTCATTACCAGTTTGGCAAGAAGCTGAATGCTTTGCTTTGCTCGAGGGTTTGAAGACTCTAGAGTGCCAGGTTCGGTTGTGAAAGATCAACTTAGCATTTGGGTATGCTTGAGTTGGATTTCATTTCTCATTACCAGTTTGGCAAGAAGCTGAATGCTTTGCTTTGCTTGAGGGTTTGAAGACTCTAGAGTGCCATGTTCGGTTGTGAAAGATCAACCTAGCTGGAATTGTTGAGAAATCCATCCAGAGTTTCTACAGGTGCTTCATTGCAGGTTAATTGAGGGTTTTTGAATCATTGCAATGGCTGGTTTATTACTGCAGGGAATTGACTTGTGCAATAGCTGGTTTATTATTGCATTTTATTATTAATTTGCAGTAGCTGAGGTATTGCGGCAAATACTTCTGAAGGTTTACATAATTGCAGCAGCTGAGGTATTGTTGCAATCATCACTTCATTTGAGGAAGGAGCTCATTCCTGATTAAATCGGTTATTTGCAAAATTTAATGGCCTTTGGCCAAATTTTTAGAGTTTGAAGGAAATCGATTTATTGGTGACTTTGTGGTTGCATTTCCATTGTTCTATCTGGAGATTGGATTATTTATTCAAGGAAATCACTTTCATATATCTTGGTTAATTTGTATTGCTGGCATATAAAAGCAAAATCAGTAGAAGACAAATATTCGCATAAGACGAATTTCTTATATTTGAAGGAAATTGTGGCTAAAGTTCAAAAGGAGTATCTTATCGAATATATCAGCGAAAGACAAAGATTAAGCGAGTCCAAATAAGATCCAAGTCAGCAGATAAGACGCACAAGGGAATTATTTTAAGAGCTAGCTGCCAATGTTTGCATGTTCGTCTGATTTCCCAGCTATCGCACCATATTGATAATTGCAATTTCTTTAAGTGAAGTTTTGAGGAGAATCTAGGCATTTCTAATAAGTTCGATTTTTATTGAGTAGCTAAGCTAGTGGAAAGCCAACGTGGTTTGATAGAGATTAGAACAAGACAAACTAAGGACAACACCATCGATAAAGAAAAGACATCGATTTCTTTTATTGGGTCTTGTCTTCCTGTTTACTTCATCACGGGAGATATAAGAGGATAGTTGTGTAAGTCTGGGAAGCATTGAATTAGACATTAAGAGGTGACATGTGCAAGCAGCAGGGCTGGGCACATCCTAACAAAGGAGAATCGAATTCTAACTTCAGTCACTATCATCTAAGACATCTTTCCTTTCGTCCTGTAGTTGTCAAGTTGGCTGGGACATATTCTTCATTGGGCGTCTACACTGCTGGCCTCCTCAGGTTCTAATTGTAGTTGTCTTCATTAATATTGCATTCAGTTCATCTAGTTGTTTGTCTAGAATCAGGTGTAATTGCAAATCATATAAACAATATTCTGAAGTTGCATTGTATCAATTTAGAGTCATTTAGCCATCACATAATATTGCTGACAAAGATTGCATTTGTAATTGCATTACATCTTGCATTGCCGGGATATACTCTTTCAGTTAGTATATGTAAAAGCTCAGATTTGTAATTAGTTTGAGTTCTTCATTTGCAATATAAAGCAGATTGGAGGATGCATACAAACTATCTTAGTTGCATGTACTTGCATATTATAGCTTGGCAAATCATAAAATGCTTTACTTTGCACCTAGATTACATGTTTAGTCGCTTTGCATAATTAGATGAGTTTATAGAAGTCGTTTCATGCATCTTGACCAACACATAAATTCAAAACACAAAAAGAAACATACAAACAGCAGTTATCAGTTTGCAAGACAACTGTTTGACAAAATATCCAATTGCTGAAAACAGAAAATAAACATCAAAATTTGCAAGGGACATTACACTTTTTAGGGTTTCAACATACCTCCTTGGTTCTTCTTCATTTGACTTCTTTGGTGCCTCTTTGGAGTATTTTCTTCACTTGTAGGGGTTCAAATTGGCCTTTGAATGTTCAGATGTTGTATTGTTTGTAATAATTGTACCATGAGGTTTGTCATTTGAGGCTTGTATTGATAATGGCATAGTATTAGATCTTTTCTTTCTCTTCATTTATGAAAACCTTTTTACATATTTTTCTTATTTCTACTTTTTTTATTTCTTCACCCTAATCTTGCAACTTTCACTTTTCCATTTAATAAAATATGATTTTCTTTTCATTAGATTGTATTAAAAGTTAGGTCTAATCTTGTAGGCTAGCAAGATGAAAGCTTTAATACTACTATATATTCTTATTTCAACTTTGATCGATTATGCAATTTTTTGTGATTCCTTTCCATGCAACAATAGGGCACAAACAAGAATTTCAAGTAGTAACAATATTAAATTAGATCATGAAATCCTCAGATTTGATTATATTTATTATAGTTGCTTGAAAAATTATAGAATGTTGATATATTGAGCTGGAAAGCAATTACAAACATTTTGTTTTGAATATTTAAATCCGTAAACCCTCATATAATAATTTCAGAATATTGTAATGATAAAATTGCCTACTCACAGGTGTTGCATTGCTTTATGGATTGCAAATCTGATTAAATGGCTTTGGGTGGGGTAGAAAACATGCTGGATTTGATATAGTACGACAACAATAATAGCAAGCAGGTCATGGCGGTGGTATGACTACAACAAAAACTAGTTTTGACTGCTTCACAACAACAGAATAACAATAAACCCTTCCAAATTTTGACAATTTTTTCTTTTAAATGAAATCTAAACTTTGCCAACAATCCTTGTCATGAATAAAATCTTCCAAAATGCTCCTTGTCTTCCAAAGATGGATTTAAGTAGGTGTTGAATATGGATTTAAACATGTGATATTCAACACCAATGTGATCTCCCGATGGAATCACCTCACTTGGACAAGAGAGTTTTTTGCTTCAATCCCAAATGGAAACCAAAAGAGTTTTCATGCTCCAAAGTCCCGACCACCAAATGTTTTTGTTCTTGGATGAGAAGATGAACACAAGTGCTTGAAATATTCCAAACCAATTTTTTCAATTTTGGATTACAATAAGCAATGCAACACACATCCGTTAGGGTTAGCACTTAAACCAAAACGATGCGGAATACAACTCTAACCAAGAACGTACACCAGGATCCCGAGTTGGGCAAGGTGTGAGCATATGGTTAGAGGATCTCAATGCATGCTGAAGAGTAACTCTAACCAAGAATGTGCCTAAGATGGACGAACATATGGTCAGAGGATCCCTACCAACTACAATTGCTGAAAGTAAACTTGATGCCAAGCATGTGTTTTGAAACCTAGAGTGGGAATGGAGCTACCATATGGTGGAGATGCTAAGTATTGCAATGCAATTCAAAATGTAAATAGGTGGCAAGCCAGCCTCTTCCACTTATTCAGTGGGTATTACAAGCATGAAGAGAACGATGAGAGGAAATGCTGACAGTACTACTGTTCAGTTTACAATATAATAGAGAATGCCTACCAAGAGCATAAGATTAGGACTATTTAATGCTGCAACAATATAGAAGACTTTCCCTTGCTTAACAAGTATGCAAAGACCAAGAACTCCACTCAAAGGATCAACCTTGATATTCTGATTTGTGACAGATCTGCACTTGAAATGCTTAATCAGCAACACTAGGAACCACTAATTTGCTCACTACTCCCTCAATACTCAACCAAAAGACCTCAAATCAAATGCAATGGCTTCCTATGAAGAGGGTGACCAAGCTGCATACAAGAAACCACACTCAAACCTACGTAATTATTTAACACACTTCCCAATGCACTTCAAAGAGGGGCGGCCATGCAAGAAGGGGTGATTTTCTTTATAAATTCAAGTTCTTCACAATAAAATCTGCAAGTTAGCACAAAGAGGCGCCCAACCTAGAGGAATAGAAATATGCAACACCCAGAATGAATATATTTTTATTTTCAAATATATGAATGAAACTACAAATCAGCCATGATATCAGCAACTCCAGATTTTTGGTATGTTATGCAAGAAACTGAACTACAATGCAAAACAAATGCTACAAAGCAAACCTCACTACAAGATTCTTTCAACTACAACTATCTCACCACTAGTTGCTATCTTTCAAGCAAGAAGCAATGCCAAGGCTAGGAGGCATTCATTCCTCAAAGCGATCTCAGTACCATTCCGACAGAGTAACATTACTGTAGACATAAGATGTGAAATGAAGAGGAGAGGTCTTCTTTTATAAGCCCAACAAGGAATCTCTAGATGCTTCTAGAAAGTGCGCCCTAATTCAAATTTGAATTTGACTTCATTTCCCTCCAAGTATAGGCGTCTACTTTCAAAGCTGATTTTTGACTTTATTTTAAAATCATCTCTCCACCAAAAAGGCGTCCTCCTTCAAGCATGAATTAAAGCCTTTTTAAAAATATTCAATTACCTCTATGAGGCGTTCACCCTTGAAAACCCACCTTTTAAAACAACTTGAAGTGAAGCACTAGGCCAAGGGAGTCAACAATAAAATATAACATTATTTAATTCAACTTGACTTATCACTCCAAAATGCATCCCAAGGCCAAGAATGAACAAATCAACTGAATTGGTTGAAGAAGAGAGCCAACTATGCCGAAAACAATAGGACCACTGCCAGAAATAGAATTTACTAAAAATAGTAAATTCCAGAAGTTGCTCGGATTGCACCACATGTCATACCATTGCGAAGCTCTCTGAAAACCCAGAAAGAATCTGCAAGCCGGTCTCCAAATTTCGAGCAACAACCTCCAAAATGGGAAACCCTAATTTTACCCTCCGAGTAGCCTACGGGTCTCCGGAATAGGCCAACGGTCAACTGAAATCATCACGCTTGAGAAGGGGACATTACAGTGCTCATACTTAGAAAAAGATTTGACCACAATAAACATGGATGTTTCCTTTGATCAATTCACCCTTAGGCCTCTTAACTTGAATTTCCTTTTCCCTCTTAAAAATTGTTTAAAACAATTTTTAAAATAATAAAATAATAATATTAAAGTTGTCCTTTTAAATTAAGTTATAGGGCTCAACTTAAAATATTATAATTATTCATTTTCCTAGCTTTATACCTTAGCCTATGAGAAATGATAAAATAGGCTATGGGTCCACCTAATTATTCTAATTTTGAAAAGGGGACATTGTAACAACACAACTAATCGATCTAAAAGGCAACTGTTTCATAACACTTCCAAAAAATGGTATATGTTGTTTCAAATTCTACACTTTTTGATTTCCTAGTGTCCTTTAACCTATCATTCAAGCTTATAAAAGACGAATATGCTACTATAAAGCCAAGTAAACAATAATTTTGGAGGGGATTGAAATGAATTTAAGGGGATTTATGTATTCCAAATGAACAACTAGTCTATACTAGGTGAAACAAAACTGAAAGAGAGGTTGTTAGAGAGCTTTTTTACTGCTCTTAGGGACTAAACATTGTCTATTTAAGCCGGTTGTGTGCCCAAGAGGCATAATGTTGTGTTTGCATCGAAGATAATTGATAAAGAGGTCATTTACCTTAGTTATCGAAACCATCTCTTAGAATTTGGGTTTTGGAGAGTAAAAACCCTTGTATCTTGAATTCTCTTTTTGTTTATTCACATTTTCCTTTTATTTTCATATTTATTTGATTGCCTAAAGAGCACAACACTTTCATGTTGGCAGCTATTATATTGTATGCCCATCATAGTTTATAGATCAATGATTGAGATTTATCTCATAGAATGAGTCTAATGCATTCTAATGTCCCAAACTAAATGTTTTGGTTTTTCAACCTTAACAACTTTTGATCACCAAAATTATGATGTGGTTAGGGTGAGAGCATACGATGAAGGAATAATAGTATAAAATTATTGTGGTTGTTGACGACAAGCTATACAAATTACAATGCATGTAAATCAAAGATACACTCCTGGTTCTAGTGACAAGCCTTCTAGAATGAATACAAAATCTAAAGTAAATTTGGTGGAGAATTGCACAAATCAATATTATGAAACAATGCAAAATTAGTATTGATCAAATGCACACAATCTCAAAATATATAACTGTTGAAAATCACCTTTAAAATACATAATAACCAACATAGAAAGATTTATTATAAAGCCAATAAACATGTTTGAAATATGGCTGGTTCAAAGTGTGTCTCATAATCCATCTAAAATTTTTGGTTTCTAGGCTTAAAAAATCCCTCATTGCATTGAAAAAATAAATTATTTTGAGATGATTTTGCTTGTTCTGGACATTCTTCCTCATTGCCTTTTTTGCTTGTTCATGGACATTCTTCCTCCATCTTGTACTCTCCAAAGTGGTTTTTGATCTTGGTGTGGTATGAGGTGCAAGGAAAGAACTAATGCTTCTTCCACGTGTGTTTGGGCCACGTGATGTAGAAGAAGGCATTGACCTAGATTACTTGAAATAGTCTTTAAACCAATTGCTTTATCCAAATGATTGCTCATGGCATCTGTAGAATTAGAAGCCATTTTTTTCCTAGTTCTAGCCTTTCTTGCTTTACCATTAGAAGTTGCTTGAAGAGCTTGCTTTGCCTTGAATGTGACATCTATAGGGCAGGTTGTGCAAGTAGTGATGCCATGTCTTGGCTCCTTTGCCAAATGCCACTTGAAGTGATAAATGCTACCATTGTCATCATTCAAACACTAGTTGCATGTGACCTTGGTTGTACTTGAGATTGATGTTCAATCTGTCCATGCAAAGTCTCTCTAATGTGGTATTATCATCAAAGTTGTAGAAGCATTCAAATTTAGTCTCTCATGATACATCATCTGCAAAAAATAATTATCTCAAGGAAAATGATGCGCTAACTCTAGGTTTCTCATGTGCACAATGGCAATCTGTTTGTGGAATTTGTCTAATGGCTAGGAGGGTTTCCATCTCTGAAACCATCTTGCCAAAGGGTTTTCGTCCTCATGCAAAGAAAGAAGAGTGCATGTTCATTTTTAGGAGATGAAATTGATAAAATGAACAAGAAGACCATTTATCGAAAACAATCCTTTTTATGTAATTGTTTGAAGGGAAAATAATATAATATTATATCTTTCATTTTATTTATCCCTCAAAGTTATAAAATATTAAAATGTCCTTTTAAACCCTCACTTTTAGGCCTTTGGTCCTAGTGACACTTTTTAAACTCACTTATAATAACCTTTTTAAATAATTAAATATATGACGTCTTTTTAGAATATAACATAAAGTTATTTTTTGCCAACTTAATTTTAGATTTTTTATTATTGTCCAGTTTTACCATTACATTAGTCTATGGGAAAATTGTGAAAATAGGGTAAGGGTCTTTAGTTGCTTACACTAGATAAGGGTACATGACAATGTGAAATCTAAACAAGGTAATTGTTAAATTTATTTCTTCATGGTTAGTTTGGGCTAACTAAACTAATTTAGAGAGATCATCTTCTAGTTTTGATATCAATCTAATAAATTTATTTCAACGATGTGCGTTATTCTGGTGTGATTCTCAAGTGTCTTGGCGACCTCATGCTTCTTGGTGACTGTATCAGCGTAAATATTTTGTGATCTCATCCATATTAGTACTTCCAAATATCAGACTTGATGAGGTAAAGTTAGTTTGGTTTTTGGAGGAAAAAGGAAAAGGTAATGAGCAAGTTCTTGAGAATGTTGAGTCTTAAACTGGGTCTTTACCACTGCCTGAAAGTTAAAATTCTCTTCAAATTCACACCTTACATACAAGCTGGCCACGTTCCATGTTAAGTTCTTTTATTTTTCTTTTGTCACGCAAATGTTTGTTTTTATATTTTACTTAATATGTTTTGCAGCTAAGGTTCATTTTTTTTCTGTATGGTCCTTCTTCCCTTTATTGCAAGGTGAGTTTACTTTCCTGGTAATTTTACATCTTTACTTTAAATTGAAATGCCAGGAGATGGGACTTTGGAGGAGAAGTTTGTGGAGATGCCTCCGGAACTTTGTTTCATGAAGCTCACAGGATTTTCAAAGTACCTTGCAAGTTCAATTTCGTTGTTACCATCGATAATGCATCGATTGGAAAACTTTCTTGTTGCCATTGAATTGAAGGAATTATTGGCAGTATCATTTCCAGAAGGATCTCAGCTATCTACAGCCAGGGTAGGTAAAGACGATGAATAATTATAAGAATGTTGTTCATCTAGATAGGCAAAGGGAAGACAATGGATGACTAACAGATTGGTAGCCTCTGTATTATTGACATTGATTTGAAATTGACTTTTCATCTCCTCTCTAAAATCATTGCAACAAGGATAAAAGCTGGTTATCCCATGTTTTTAGTTGCATATATTGTTATTGTATTAGCAGGTTCTTGAGGCCATAACCACAGAAAGATGCATGGAAGGCTTTTCTTTAGAAAGACTTGAAGTTCTTGGAGATGCTTTCCTCAAATATAGTGTCAGCCAGCGTCTCTTTCTGGTGCACGACAAGTTGGGTGAGGGACAACTAACCAAAAAGAGGTCTAATGCAATAAAGAATTTAAATTTAATCAAAAGGGCCAAAGGAAAGGGTTTTCAGGTAACTATGAAAATCCAGTTTTAATTATATAGCTTTATTAGCTTCTATATATGTTTCCAATTGGATAGGCAGAATTACTAAACATACTCAATGTTTTCTATACTATTGGCAAGGAATTAGTGGTTTGTGCTGTTTTTCTTGATATTGCTGAATTAGCTTGTATAGTATCAATATGTGTCTTCTGTGCATGTGTAGTTCTCTGTGATTATCTTTTGTTTTGGAGTGCAGTACTTAGTTCAGCTTTTTGTGACTGAAATTCTTTTTTGAGTTATTAATATAAAAATATAAGGATGATTATGATTTGTTCTTGGCTCTGTCAGTCTTTGTTAATTAGCTTTGAAAAGCTATATTTTCAAGTAGAGAACTATCAAGGATGGTCAATCCTAGCTTGTGTGGAAGAGGTATGCTATAGTTTTCAGGATACCTTAAATATTAGTAATAATTATCAGGCATTACTCTGAATTTGCCAGGTACCGAATAGTTCTTTGCTTAGACTTCATGTGAGTGTATGCTTTCTACAACTACCGTTATATACTTATTCTTTGTGTTACATACATATCCTTGTCATGTTTGAACTGTTAGAACAACCTCTATTCCAGACATTTCTTAAATATCCTTGATAAGAAAGCATCTTGAACAGCTAGCTTAAAACGAAACTACCCTCAGCCTTGTTAGTTACTGCAGCAATTAAAACCCATAGTGCTGACTCACACATATTGTATGTGCCCCAAAAGAATTTTTAACTTTGTTAGAAGAATGAATGCATGGGGATTGAGAGAATTGTGTGGCACACACTCGTGTGTTTGCTGTATTTATTAATGTACTGGGAAATCGCATTATTGGTTTTATCTTACCTTTTTAGATATAACTAATGAGGTGTTATTACATTAGTATCAAATGCAATAAATGCCTATATGTACAAAAATTAGTCTACCATTATATTTTATCTAAACTCCACAGTTAATGACTGAACTAGAGAACTCCAATTTTTCCCTTAAAGTTGACAAAGAAAGTAAACCAAGAGGTCAGTCATAGAGCAGCACACTGCTCTTGAGATATGCAGTAGATATGAGAAAATCTCTGAGATCAAACCTTGTCAAATGCAATAATGATGAATCTCAATGTGTTTGGTGCAAACCATGCAAATCGGATTCTTAACAACTTGAGAACATCTTGATTGTCACAAAAAATGTGGAATTGCTATAGTTTGAGGAAGTTTGATATCACAAAACATCACATAGCCACATAGATTCACAATTAGCACTAACATTTGTTTTATATTTGACCTTAATGCAAGATAAAGCTATAGCATGGTAAAACTTACTCTGTCACAAAACAACTTTTGATCCCAAAGAGAAATGTAGCCAGTAGTTGATTTGAGTATCAATTGAACCAGCCCAAACAGAGTTCGTAGATGTGGTAAGTTCATATATGTGTTTGTCAACATTTTAATTCACACTTTTTAGTGTGACACAAGATGAAAGAGGTGTGGTAGATACACTCTTCAAATTAGAGTTAGAAGGGTTGAGTTTTCAATAATTGTAAATATTGTAAATATTGTGCCTACATGGAAGATGGCACTGCACGTGGAATTGAAATTGAAATATAGAAAGTTAGTTGAGTGATTTGATATGAAGTAATTATTTTAAATTGTTTTCCCTTTCGTTCAAATTGCAAAGGAAACCCTAGCATGAAAACAAGTTAGTTTCTTTCAGCTGAAAGCTAGTAGTTATATTCCTTTCTTTAACTGTAGATAGTTAGAGTATTACAAGTCGCTTGATATTCTAGACTGCCATTTTGAATGGGAGTCGATATTATTTTAAGGGAATCATGGAGTACAATGTCTTAGCACTGCCTACTTCTGCTAGTTAATATTGTGAGTTATCGGGAATTTTACTATTGTGAGTTATCGAGAATCTAAGTGACGGGTTTTGTATTTATAACTCCTCTCTGAGGAGTTGCATAGCTGAACAAGTTGATCATGATAGTTGCTGAAGCTTTGGAGTTCCGTAGCTGAACAAAGTTGACCATGGGACTCCCATAGCACTTTCCAAAATCATTGAAATGGTTCAATAGGTGATTTCATTTAGTCGGGAGCCATCTTTCTGTATTTTTTTGGCTATGCAGAAATCGTTCTTTCCTATAACTGATGTGACTATTAAAGAAAGAAGATGAAATGACTCTTGTATAGTTGTCAGAAGTAAAAATGAAACGGTTCTTGTCTAATTTGGAGAGAATGAAAAAAAGTTGGGAGGCTCTGAGTCAGTGCTTAAGCCACGATAGCTGATGATCTAGATACCACTGTAGTCAGAATGGAGGACTTGTGTATGATAGAGACTCATATTTAATTTTCCAATTCAATGTGTCGAAATATTAGAGATTAGTTTCGATAGCTGCAGATGATACAAGACAAGTCGGGGGCGTTTACTCAGACAATTGTGACAATCCTTAATTAGCTGTTCATTAACCCATGGGATATAACGTGTTTGGTTCTCATTAACAAATATGCCTTTAAATTTGATAATCACCATTTTACGTAAGTTCACCAATTTTGAAGAGTGCAACCTATAAGAAGACAAGCCAGTTTGGAGCTATCGTGGAATTCAGTGAAGAATGCGTTATATGAAAGACAAAAGAAAATCGTGACCCTATGTGACTGGACAATAATAAAAGCAATGATAGCCGAACAATCTCGATTGAAGGAGTGGAAATAGGTTTGGAAAGCTGAAGATTCTGTATATGCAAAGTCTGTGAATTGCTGAGTATGTACAAACTGTGAGCTGGAAATAAGGTTAGAATTCTGAGTATTCCCCTGTTTTTCTGTACCAGCAGTTATAATCAAAATAAGCTTTATTTATCTATGTTCTTGCTTATTATGAGATTCCGTAGTTCTATGCAATCACAAAATGGAAACTTGCAATTCAAGTCTGTGGAACAAATACTGGCATTGAAAAAAGTGATATAGCCAAGCTGTTTGTTGAAATGCTTGAGCAACATTTTATAAGAATAATTGCATACTGCACATCATTGATTGTATGATACAAGTTGTGCAATTGAGAAGAAATTCGTTTTGGGTAAGCTGTGCATTAAAAGAAAAACAAAAATCTGTCCAATGAAACAACAGATTAGAAACTGTTTGACAAAATGTTTGAATAGCAGTTAATCTGGAAATGGAAAAAATTATATACAATTTGGGGCTGATCATTACAAAGAGGCAATTAGATTCATTTGGATGGTTTGGCACATTAGTGGTGATATCATGGATTGATCACGCTTGGGCACAGGTCAATTACCACTTATGATGAGTTTACTAATAAACTCATCGAGCGGTTTGACAAGAAAGACCTAGAGGTATACTTCCGCGAGCTTGCATAGTTGAAGCAGCTTGGGTCATTGGAGTCTTATATCTCCGATTTTTAGAGGCTCTCCGTAATGGTTCCTGACATAACTGAGAGCAGACTTGTGGTTCTCTTTAGTGAGGGTTGTATGGAGCCCTTACGTGGGTGGATTAAAGTCTTTGATCCTACCTCATTATAGGATGCAATGAAGAAGGCATGAAACATGAAGCTTGCTGCCCCAAAAAGGTAGTGTCCGCCTAAAACAATTACCTCTCCAAAGGATGGGAATCATAATAAAGTTGCAGACCAGCAAAAGAAACCATCACAAAAACTTAGTGATTACACCATAAAAGACTCGAGGAGGCATAAACTATGCTTCAAATGCAAAGTGGCTTAGGAATCGGGTCATAAGTGTCCTATGCAGGATCATGCAAATCAAATGGAATACTTTTATGCTGATGAAACCAATTCCGAAATTTCTGAACAACAATTTGATCCGGAGGACAATGAGATGGGTAGAGCATTTGATGAGTCAGAAGTAGACCTAGCAAAAGAATCCCCTACAACACAACTCTCTAGCATTCAAAGAAAGGGGTCATTCAGAATTAGAGGAGTCTTGAGTGGGCAGTGTATGATCACTTTGCTTGATACAGGAGCCACTCATAACTGCATTGATGAGGGGTTGGTTGCTAAACATGGACTTCAGACGGAGGAATTTGAGGGGTTCAAAGTGAGAGTTGCAGATGGTTTCTCTCACGTGTAAGAGGAGGATCCTTAATCTCATATTGCAGTTGAATGATTATGAGTTCCAAGCTGATTACTATGTTGTCAGTATGGGTGAGATGGATGTTGTCTTAGGCATGAAGTGGCTTCATGCAATCAGGGAGTTTTCCCTCAATTTGTGTACAATGGAAATGCAATTTGCGGTTGATGGTAGGAAATATGTGTTGAGGGGAATGTTTGAAGGTAGTCTATGTGTTATCTCCCTCAGTGGAAACGAGAGTAGGAGGGAAAAAAAGGTTGAACAGGTGATGGAGGAGAAAGATCGCTTTCAGTAGGAGTATGTTCTTGTCTATTGCCCCAAAAAATCAAAAAGAGGAGATTTAGATTAGTAAGAGGATAGTGTACAATTTTTTAATAATCCTTTGTTTGAGGGTGATGCTGATGTGAATTATGATAATCCACTCTTCGGGTTGGATGATGAGGCTCTTTCTGATTCCTATATGGAGTTTGGTGATAATTGCAAGACTTGGGATCCTAGTATTGGATTAGGACTTCCGACAGTGCCTACTAATGCATTTCATAGTGTGTACATTGTGCAGTGTGCATATAGTTTTACTTTTAGCTCACTCACATTTGACTTGACTATGTTGCGCAAGACACCTGTGTGAGATGGATGGTTGGTGTGAGGTGTTTCCTTAGGTGGACGAAGGAGACAAATCTTATAGGTATTTCAAGTTGCCTCTACAAGATAATCATATTGTTGGGATACATGATTTAGGAGCAAAGTTTGAGTGGCATTCCTGGTGTAGTTAGAATGGTGTAGTAGGAGCCATCAAGGGTTAGGAATTACAAATTTTAGATCTGTCCATGGGATCCAGTTGGAGTACACCCACGAAAGGTTATACATGGAGATTATTACAGTGTGTTGCTTCACCATCTTCAGCTTGGTGAAGATTATATCGGAGTAGCACAGCACAGGTTAGTAGGTGTTTAGTATGGTGGGCTTCCAATTGGGTTGCGGGCTTTGGGATTCACAATGCTTGGCAGTTTGCTTCTATTTTAGATAGTGATTGTCAGGGTTGCCGAGTTTTTCTCTATGATTCTTTAGTGGTTGCAGTGGAGTTTTGGTAGAGCATTTTACAAATTGATTTGGATCTCGACATTTAGGAGACAGGCCTAGTTATTCAGGTGAGGATTGCTTGGGGACAATCAATCTTGGGGAGGGTGGACTGTAATGTCCTCTTTTTCTAGATCAGTATCTTTGACATGGTTAGTCTACTAACTGGTCCCCGTAGGCTAATGATATGTTTAGGTGACCATTTTGAGTGTAATTAGTGGCTCCTCAACAGGCCTTTAATGTTCATTTCAGTATTCTTCTGGTTAGTCACTCATAAAGTTATATAAATAATGCATAAAGTTAAATATATTAATTTAACTTTACTATTAACGTTATTTAAATTTAATATCCATGACTTTCCTGATATAGAAATACTGCCAACTAACCAAGATGTCGACCCCCTATGACTTACTAAAAGAGTCCATTTCAAGCTTTGAAAAATAGCTCCCAGAAAAACAAAAATTTATCCTTAAAATGGCAATTGGCTCTTATAAAAGAACTAATATGTATATATATAATTTCTTGAAGATAGACTTAGCTGGAAATAAAGCCTAAAACATAATCTTCTTTAATTAACTGCACCCAAAATTCCAACAAAGTATAGAATGCATAAACAACTACTATTATCTTCATCAACAATGTTGAAATATTCCGAGCCAATTTTTTTCGTTTTTCACAAATTTCAAATTACAACATTACAATCAAAGTACCCGTTAAGGTTAGAAGATAAACCCAAACGTACTGAAGCAACTCTAACCAGTATGGCGCCGATGATGGCGAGCATTGGTCAGAGGATCTAAATTCAAACTGCTTATGCTGAAAGCAACTCTAACCAAGAATGGCGCCGATGATGGCGAGCATATGGTCAGAGGGTCTTCTACTCTAAATGCTGAAAGGGAACTCAACGTCAAGTATGTGCTACCCAATCCAATGCGGAGTGAGGGGCGACCATATGACGGAGTGATTACAAAAACAATGCTTGAATGAAACTAAACAATGATGCTGTAAATACTCGACGTCAAGAATGTGCTTTCCAGACCGAGACGGAATGGGAGCTACCATATGACGGAGATGCTAGATATTACAAAAACAACTTCCGAATATCAGATAAGCAATTACAAATCAGAATTGAGCAAGATTAAAGAACCGCTGCCAGTACTACTGTCAGCTTACAAAATGATGTTCATTCGCCTGCTGGTAGCATAGGAATTTGAGAGCTTAACATTACATCAAAAGATCTCTTCTTAGAATGATTAGAAGAGCCAAAACAATAAACCTTCCAATGTTCAAAATACAAATTCTGTTTTTCCACAAATCTGCACTTTTAAATTAAAAACCAGCAACCTAGGAATTCACTCATATGCTCATATCTCTCTCATTTCTCACCCAAATGATCTCAAATCTGATGCAATAGACCCTAAAAATGATGGCACCTAACTTAGTAATAAGAAATGGCATCTAAAAATGGCTATTAATTACTGACACGAATCCCAATGCACTCTAGAAAGTTCGGCCTTCAAGGAATGACGGATTTGCATTATAAAATCATAAGCTTCGTACTAAAATCTGCAAATATTCATGAAGGGTCTCTTCCAACAGAGAAAACCAATGAGACAATACCCAGAACAAGATTTTTGATATTTTTTGATTTATGAATAAAAACATGAATCTGCTGTAACAAATAATGCAAAATGCTGAAAACCACTAATATGCAAATCAGATCTAACCATGCGATAAGCTGATTACAATGCATAAACTAAATGTAACTCACAAACTAGACTAAATCACCACTAGTCGCTGTCTTTCAAGCGAGAAGCAATGCCCAAGCTAGGAGGCCTTCATTCCTCGAAGCAATCCCAAAGCCAATCCGGCAGCATAACATTCCTGTAGATAAAAGATATCCAAAAGAGAACCCAAGGCTGTCTTTTATAAGTTTCTGTTGACCTTCCTTGAAACCCTAACTTCTTTTCCATAGTCAAAACCCTAATCACAAGAGATGGCGTCCTTTTCCATGCATCTTTAATTTTGACTTCATTTAATTAAATTTCTCACTTAAATAAATGCGTCCTCCTTAAGGCTTAGTTTTGACTTTGATAAATTCAATATAAATTTAATATATCCTCAATGATGGCGCCACCCTTCAAGTCCACCTTTTAAAATAACATTAAGTTATTTGGCTAGGCCAAGGTGATAAAATAACATTTAAAATATAATGTTATTTTTAAGTGAAACGAGCTCATCTCTCCAAAACTGCACTCTGAAGCCCGAAACTGAATACGCCACTTGAGTCAACTGAAGGGGAAAGTCAACTGCCTGAGACCAACTTGTTTACTGCCAAAAATAGAATTTACTAAAAATAGTAAATTCCTGGAAATGCTCAGAAAGCCGAGATGAACATACCATTGCGAAGCTCTCTGAAAACCCAGAAAGAATCCGCCATTGAATCCACTAACTCTGAGCAAGGACCTCCTCAAAATTAGGAAACCCTAATTTTAACTTCCGACTAGCCTTCGGGTTCCCAAAGAAAGGCTAACGGTCACTAGAAATGTCAGGCTTGAGAAGGGGACATTACATGTCATCTTCATCAGCAACAATTAGTGATCATCAGCAGCAATTATTTGTCATATTCAACAGCAATTAAGAAATCTTTGTGAGCACCAATTTGACTTCATTAGCATCAGTAGTTCATCTTCATCAGCTTCTTTTAACTTTTTCAGCATTTTGCTATTTTCCATTGGATTTTCCATTCCAACAGGAAATAATGCTTGCAGACTCTGTAAAAGAAATCAGATGCAAGAAGCGTGTTATAGAAGTTTGCTGAATGAAGCGCTAGAGAAAAAAAAGTCACAAATGACTGTTTTGACCATAGTTTACATACTCGGATTCAAAGAGTACTTGGCAAGCCCAAAAATTTTGACTTAGGAAAAACTCGGCAAATACTCAGAAAATGTGTGTGGATATTTATGTATGTGTATACTCAGGACTGCACTGTGCACACATACATATCTATAAACATACATAGGATGCCATGTTTGCATGCATATACACACACAGACATGCCAAGTTTGTGGGTTTTCTGTGAGAAACTGGCGATTACTCAATAATTTGATGGGAGAAAATCGTCTGCATACTGCCCGCGAGTAAAAGCAGAAATTACTTGGCAGGCAAATTTTTTGGGGATTACTCGGCTACTCAGACAGTAATCGTAGAGTATGTAAACTATGGTTTTGACCATGGTTGATATTGTCATATTGACATATTGTTTCAATTGTAGTAAAATTTTTGGTCCTTCCACGAGAGCTAGAATTTTAACCTTGGGGCTAGCTAGATGGCAGAGCATAATTATTGATATTTGCATGCCTTTTTTTTGACTATTTCATGTTCTTGCTTTTAACTGAGTTGTCACTTTTTAGCCTGGTTTTGAGGTAATCAGCGAATTTATCCTATATTTTGGTGGAAAATGGACATAGGATGAAAAGATGAAGAATTGTTTGATTGCTTTATAGATAGTTGGGAGTTGGGAGAAATGGATGGATCAGTTCATCCTTTCCTTGGCAACTGGTCCATTGTAAGGTTAAGTGTCAGTCTACTTCAAGATTACAAACCATCTGCCTTGTGGAGGCCTTAAAGAAAGTCAACATCATATCGATGATGTTGTTACAGCTTAAAGTACTGTGCAACTCTCCTGCACTGTACTGCACTTGCATGATAAAACTCAATAACACTGAATCAAGAAGAATTACTGTAGCTAGTGGTGTACATATTCACTAAACAAAATGAATAAACAGAGAGTTCTGACACCAAGGAACATAAAGAGATATCATTTTACAGACATAAAGACACATTTTCCTTTCAAAGGCCTTCAAGAAAACCAACAACATATCAATAGTTTTGTTGCAGCTCACTACACTGTGCAATTCACCTACACTACACAGTGCTTATGCACTACACTAAACTTACATGTACAACTCGATAACACTTAACCGAGAAGAAATATCTTATCTAGAGGTGTACATATTCACAAACTCAATAAAATAAACTCAACAAAGAGTTCAAACACCAAGGAACATAAAGAGACATCATTTCTCAGACGTTACTTCTTTTCTGTTTGAAACAGGCAAAACTGGTATGTCACGTAGGCGTTTGCCATGACACCTATGAAATTGACATGACTCTAGCTAAGCCATGATCCACCAAGCTGCCACTTTGCTGTCCCTTGTAGGTTTATCATGCACAAAAATCTATGTTCTTTCACTCTGATGGACCTTCTTCAGCAATTTATGGTCCTTAAGGAATTACACTTTTTTAGATCCTTTTTGCAACCTATTGAGATCCTTTCTTGTCTTGTATCTCTGTTCTTGCTGACATATGACTGATTAGGGGTAGTGCAAGTGTTTTATGTGGCCTTGGTCATTATGACTAGCAAGTGAGATTAAAAATCTATTTCAAGTTTGAACTGAAACTAAACTCACTTCAAGGTCCAATTTAGATCAGCTTCTCTCTTTCTTCCCCTTTGTCTATAATATTGCTTAGTTCTGTTGAATGTTCTATTTTTATCAATACCAATATGGATTAGTTGTGTGCCTGTGTGCTTTATGCATCCCCTTGCTTTTGTATGTATTATTGTAATTATTTTAATCCAAATTATCTACTCGCAAGTGGCAAATCCTTGTGTGGGAATTTCTATAACATAGTTCAATGCTGCCGAATGCCCTCTTTACTGATACTAATATCAATTAGTTAATGTCTGTGCATGCTTTGTGGGTCCTCTTACCTTGAGGTTATCATTATGATGCTTTCTAGTTACAAATTATGTATGTAGATGTGGCATATCCTTGTTTGGAGATTACATTCCATGCTAATACCTTCTTTCTCTATCTTATACAAATAGAATAATATTGATTTGTAAGTTGCAACACAATTTTTTTTGAATGATAATTATTTTGATTTTGGTTTATGATATACATACTAAGGTTCCTCCTTTTATGTTATAGGCATATATACGGGATGAGTATTTCGATCCAAAGCATTTCTTTGCACTTGGTCGTCCTTGCAAAAATTATTGTACTCCGGAGAATGTCAATGAGATACACTATTATGAGGGGAATATTATGAAGGAAAAAGTAGATGGTGTGATTGTAAAATGCTCTAAACGGCATCATTGGATGCATATGAAGACAATTGCAGATGTAGTTGAGGCTCTGATTGGAGCATACTTAGTGGAAAGTGGTTTTAAAGCAGCTTTATCATTTCTAAAGTGGATTGGAATAGAAATTGATTTTGATCCCTTGCTTATAGAGGAAGCTTGCATACAAAGTAGAAATAATTTATCTTTAATGGATCACATAAACGTTTCTAACTTGGAAGGGTTAATAGGACACAGGTTTCTGCACAAAGGGTTGCTTTTGGAGGCATTCACACATCCTTCATATAATGAGCATAACGGAGGATGTTATCAGGTCAGTTTATAATCAAACCCAAATCTTTCTACATATGTATAAATCAAACATTATATATATGTTTTTTTTTTCTTTTATTCAAGTGATGGTTTTTGGATTGAGTAAACCTCCTTTGGCATTCTAATGGTGGGGTCACTGTATTTCTTTGTTCTTTCAGCGTCTCGAGTTTCTTGGAGATGCTGCTTTGGACTACATTATAACATCTTACTTGTATTCAGTTTATCCAGACATGGATCCTGGCCAGCTGACAGATATGAGATCAATGTCTGTGAATAATGAATCTTTTGCTAATGTAGCTGTACGGCACCACCTGTATTCATATCTTATTCAGAAATCAGATAGTCTTTCTTCTGCAATTGAAAAGTATGTGTGTTTCATAAATACTCATGTAAACAAAGATTCATACGATGAGGTGGAACCAAAATGCCCTAAGGTCAGTCTCCTCCCCTTCTCTCTCTTCAAACACAACTGCACATCCATAGTCAGGGAACTTATTTCATTCTAGCCCTAGGCCTATATGTTGTTAGAAATAAATCAATTTTTTTTAATGATGCTTATGTTTAATTATAGGTCTTCACTCTTCAGTAGTTGGTAATGAAAACACTCTAATGAAGTCTTTTTCAGTCTTTTTAACATTTAGGTAAAACCTGAAGAAAAGCCCTATGCCGTGAACAGGCACTAAAGATCAAAGAAATTTAGATCATACCTGCTTTCAACATGTTTTTAGTACTTAGTAGAACAATTGATGTAAAAAAGTTAAACTTGCTTTAGTGTAATAACGTTATTTAGAATATATTTAGCACACTAAGTCAGAAGTGGGTTTTAAGGAAGTTTCAAATGCTAACTAGTCTAGATATCTAATATACATCTGTCTAAAAGGCATCAAGATATATAAATATAATATAATAAATATAATACATTGATTATATAATTGTAAATTATTTATTAATTATTCTATTATATTAAATAATTATAATTAAATTAATATTATTTTTAATAAATAATATATAAATATATAAGATATTTAATTGCCCTATATATTAGTTAAATAGATGACATGCACATTATCGGCAATTAAAAGAGTGTCATCTTCCAATGCTTTTGCTCCTCATGTGTGCAAGTGAGTGGCTGCCAGGTTTCCTAAGGAGACAATAGGTATTCATTCAAGTGGTTTTTTAGAGAAATGTAACCCCCTTGTGGTTCACAAATCTAGATGTCAATTGCGGATTTATTCAAAGTCTAGCAAATTGCTTCTTTGTTGGTTTCTTTTCTTGTGCTGCAACAAGTTTCTACCTTTGATTCCCTCGACTTTGACTATATTTCATACTTGGAAGCTCATGGAGTTTTACAATCTTCCTTTGATCACAAGGTTAAGTGTATAGAATGGTGTCAAAGGGAAGGAAAAAGTGGTTGTTCCTATTTTGGATGCCAGTATCAAGCAAGATAAAGTTTCATGGATAGGACACTCAAATGGTTGCAAAATGTTGCTACTATTATGTTAAGTAACAAATAAATATACAAAACAAATGTTAGCTATTAAATAAATATTTGTTAGATGATTAGTTATCAAGAGTTAGTTCCCCATAGGGAAGTTTAAGATAGTTACTATAAGAATGCAATATTTATAAGTATTTACATAATAGATTGTAAGACATCCCCATGAAATAAATACAATAGTTTTTAAGTTTTGTATGCTCAAACCATTTTCAATTGGTTATCAAAGCAAGGATTTGGTCTATGAGAGCACCCAAAAACCTTGTGTACCATATGCTAGACTGAATATTACTCATTTGTATTATGGTGGAGGCCTTTGTAATGTCACATGGTATTTTTTTTTTTTAATTTTATTATGTTGTTTGGTGAAATCCTTTTTATCATGTCATGTGGTGCTATAATTAAGATTTTAAATTTTTTCCTTTGCCACCCATTGCAAACCAATACCATTCCCTTTATTATTTTTTCTATGGGATCCATATATTATTTCTCTTTTGGACTTCATTACATTGCCTTGTATTTCTCTTTTGCATGAGTTGATTTACATAATATAATGGTGTAAGGATTTGGAAGTTCATTAAGATTATTAATTTTTTCCTTTTCTCCGCATTACAAAGCAATGCCCTTCTCTTTATTATTTCCATGTGGGACACATATTGTACTTGTCTTTTCGACTTCATTACTTTTTCTTGCATTTCTCTTTTCTATGTGTTGATTTATGCAATATGGGTAGGGTCTCTTATAACATTCATCAACACATGTATTAATTGGATTGAGATCAAATATTTTAATAACTTCAATATTTTTGCTCATACTAATCATTCATCAAGCTTATTTTTTATGCAAGAGCATCAAGGTCCACAATCAATCCTAAATCACCGCAAAATTTAGTAGGTTGTGTTTTTTGTTTTGTTGAATTTTGTCTTTGTTGTTTGATAGGTTAATGTCAACTTGATTTTGTAGAAATGCTATAGAATAATGCACCTTTATTATATGTATCAATCTACTTGTAGTTGTGTTACACAATACCTATAGGTTGCTTTTGGCTTAATTCAATTTGTTACAACATAGTTTTACATGTTAATAAGCTACTACATATAGGCGAAAATTTAATGTCCCCTTTCTAGCCCTAAGCTTTTCAATGGTTGTTAGCCTATTTTCAAAGTCTCGTAGGCTATTCAGACTCGTTTCAGGGGGATTCCAAGATTCTTGGAGGTTTCTTACGAACACTTTCATGGGGCAATTGCAAATGGTTGCCAGAGAGTTTTTTAGGTTTTTTTGGGTTTTTGAAGATCCTTGGTGGGTAGTAACTACTATTTTTAGCAGTATTTTTAGCACTTACTATTTTTAGTAAGTCACAGTTGCATCTCAGATTAGACTTATTTTGAGTTTGGACACACTATTTTTAGCAGTATGCTATTTTTAGTAAGTTTTATTTTTGGTAGTGGTCCTGGCAGTAGTTGTAAGAACCCTTAATTCAATATTGAACCTATCAATAAATAATTCAAGAAATGAGAGGAACAAAGTGAATTATATTTATTTCAGCATAAGAACAAATGCATTAAATTTGTCTAAACAACCATTGCTTGAGTAATTCCATCTAAATGCTATAGATTATTTAATAATACTTTGCTTGAAGTTAGGGTCGTTTGTTCTCCCAACCATGAGCATGGATTGGAGAGGATGGCTGTATTGGAACGCCCATAGAGGTGTTCCTTCCAAGCCCAAGAGCAGCTACGCAAGCCCTCTTGGCCCAATCATGGAAGATTGCAGTCATCCATGTGGGTGGGCTACTTGGAAGGGCCTCTAGCACCTGCAATCCCTTCTGGACCTTCTATTCCCTTCTCTACTCATGATTGGCAGAAGCAAAGACTTACAGTGGTGGACATGAAAGACCTAGGACTCCAAGTTAGTAATAAGAGTGTAACATAACGGTGATACCTCTCCATTGATTATTTAATCTAAACACACATATAAATATATTCATCTCATGCTCAGTCAAAGGCATATACTTTTGCTTATAATCAAGCCGCATCACAAACTTTGGGTTCGACATTCATAGCACGTACCTCAGGGCCGTGGCAGGAGACACACAGTCCAGTCCTCTTTCCGGATTTGATGATGACTTTTCTCCTCCTGAGCCAAGCTATTTATTGGCGTTTTGATACTTGTTGGAGCCGCCTGTAGGAAGATGTCTCTTTCAATGCATCCCTGCTGATGCTCGCATCCTTGGCAGAGGCTTCTCCAATCGCTGCGTCATTTCTATCGTTGCAAGGAAAATGACCGTTCAAAGTTTTGTTTTATGTTTATATGTTTGCAAATGACTTATATTTAATATTTACTATTTTTTATTATTAGAATATTGGTGACTGTCTACCACAAAAGTAAACAATGATTTATTTTTATTTCATGAGAATATAGAGTAAGTTCGGCGGCATAAGTATTATGATTTTTGATCCCATTATTTTCTTTATATTTTATTTATCATTTTAATGTTGGTTTATTTGAATGTAAATATTTGTTATTTCACTATTAAAGCATAATTATTAAATGGCTAATAATATTATTATTTTATTCAATGTCTTGTAATCTTGGGAGGATTATGATAGTATTTCAGTGTAGGATTTCTATTTCAGGCAGTGATGGCAGCTTTAGTGATTGGGTTTTGTCATTTTGGGCAGTTCAGTGTTTCCACCAGTCTTGGAGTTCAAAAAAAGAAATATTGCAAATTAAAGTTATTAAGTTGTAAAGTCAAAAAAGGCCCCTTGGACCCCCATGCCTAGCTTGGATAACTTTAAGTTGTTTTTTAAAAGTGTTCTTTCTACTCATTCTCATGTGGGTGTCCAAGATGAAGGTTTAAAGTAAAATTTAAGTTAAATATTATTCTCACCAAGTGTGGTGTCCCTTTTGGAGGGAAATGAAATTTGAACTTTCGGGCCTCAAGTCTTATTTATACCCCACTCTTGCTCTCATTTGGTTCATGCAATTTAGAGATAAAGTTATGCTGCCAGAATGGAACCAGAGTGTTCTTTGCTGAATCTTTTTGAGGACAAAACCCCCCTTTAGGTTGCTGGTTTCAGATTTGAAAGATAATCCCTAGCTGGTGGAGTGTGATTGCATTCAATAATCACCATTGGAGCTTATTAGTGATGGTTTGTTTTCAGTTTTGGTTACTTATGATGATTTCTAGTTATGTTTTGGTATAATAACTATTTGTGTAGAGGTTTGGAGTGTTTTGGGAGTGCTTCTTAGATGGTTTATGCTTGTTGGCTGTACCATTTTCACCTAGGAAAAACCAACATTTATGCTCGTGCTGTTTGGAGGAGGGCATAACGTTTTGTGGGTGTTGATGCAAGTGTTTCCTCATCCTTGGGCATTACCTTATGCAAGAGAGAAGGTTTTTTAAGGGAGATTTTGATTTATTGGAGCTGGTTGCCCCTCTAGGAGGGCCATACATCTTGCTTTGAGGGCATCCTTATTGATGTTACTACCTTTGCTGTTGTTTGGCTTCGAATTGCCTCGTCATTGCTGTTTGGGTTGATTGGAGGGTGCCTAGACTTTTCCCCTGCATAGCTTGCACCTTGGTTGAGTTCTTTGGTGTTTTGGTGGAGTTGGGAGCTTGCTGGTTGGTCATATCAGACTGCTGTTACGTTGTACCAGACCTAGAAAAGTGCATCAGACCTGTGGCAGTGATGTTCTTGTAATGCCCCTTGTAGAGTCACTTTAAATTTTGCCTTCAATCTTATAGATTAAGATATCAAATATGCCAAAGAACCAATAACCTTTAAGGGAAGGTATAAATGGTTATAGATCTCTACTATACACTTTTGATTTACTTAAAGAACAACTCTAACTTGACTGATTAACACTAGTCCTGATTATCGAATACTTATATATTAATAGAAGAAGGTATCATGTCAGACAGTCAGTAATAATGATGCCGCGCCTTTGATATGAATTCTGATTTTTTTTTTGAAAAAATGAAGTCTGATTTGATTATTAGTTCAAGAATGGAAGGTTGACAAGAAGATGTAATCGTTGTTTCTAAATTATGACTTTAATATCATGCGCTTGATTGTATAAGAGGCTATGCCTCTATCTGATTGTTGTTTCTGATTAGATCCTTATACTCCTTTGGTCTTTCCTTGGCGCTGTGTCTGAATATTGACTTGGTGCTTATGCGGCCATTAGCCTTGTAATAAGTGAACTATATGACACCTTTACTTGATTGGTTGTAGGCTCTTAAGAGCACTTCCAATTTGAGTTTAAAGATATAAATTCACAGTTCTTCAATGTCTCTTGGATGAACCACTACCTCCTCAAATGGCTTTCGAGTGGGCATGATTTGAGGAGTTGTATCCCTTCAACCATGTCTCTATCAACAATTTAATTAATCATATCCTTAATTGGATTTATTCTTCATTAACAATACCATTAACTAACTAACTAATTCTTTGATCGAAATGATTGTCTTTCTCTTAAACAATGATAACCTTGTTTGCCTACGGAATGGGATTCTATTCTTACGTACTACTGGCAAATTGGTAATGTGCAGAACATAGTATAAAACAGTAAACTGAAAGATATCATATTTGAACACCAGAAACTTTATTCATTCTCAGAAATATCATGTACAAAAGAGTATCAGCAGTGATTGACAATAAACATCGGCACCCCAAAAAACTATCTCCCGACTATCCCAATCCGACTACATATAACGCTCGGCGATGGTTAGATAACCAACCGACACGACGCTTCATAACAACATTAACATTAACATTAATCTGAACATGCTTTCCCGAAAGTACATGACATTATTATTCTTTACTAATCTATAGTGTTATTAACAATTGGCCGACTACGACCACGGCCGACTACGACCATGGCCGACTACAAAGTAAAGATATATGACTAACAAACCTTAACTATTAACGTTCCTCACGTCCATGGAATGCCTTTGGACGAAAACATCTACTTTGTGCAATTTGTTTAGCAATCGAATGGGCTTATTACAGTCTCCCCTCCTTGGGATTGCTTGCCCACAAGCATTCTTAGGTTGGGATGTTGAAGGACTTGATCATTTTCCCACGTAGCGTCTTCCATAGGTAAATCCTTCCATTCGACGAGGTATTCATTGATGACCTTGTTCCTTACCTTTTTCTCCCTTATGTTTATAACTTCCTCAACTTTTTCTTCGTTCAAGGGTGGAAGTTCAGTGGAGGTGGTAATTTGTTGTTCTAAAGCCTATTTGAGGCATGACACATGGAATACATAATGTATTTTGCTACTTTCTGAAAGTTCTAGTTCATATGCCACTTCTCCTATTCGCTTAATCACCTTATAAGGCCCATAGAATCGAGGCTTCAACTTCTTGATGCTACTCTACTTCAAGGATGATTGTTGATAAGGTTGCAAGTGGAGATAAACCAAACCCTCAATCTCAAAACTTCGCTCAACCCAGTGTTTATTTGCATAGATCTTTTGCTGATTTTGGGCATGTTGTAAATTATTCTTAAGGGACTTAAGAATATCCTGACATTCTTGGACCCATTCTTTGGCCTTAGGTGCCTTACTTTCTCCAAATGCCATATCTAAGAATGACAACACGTCGTATCCATATAATGCTTTGAATGGTGTTATTCCAATTGACATGTGATAAGTAGTGTTATAATAGTATTCTCTCAAATGAAGCCACTTGATCCATGTCTTCTATTGGCCTGCCACATAGTTATGCAAGTAAAGCTTCAACCCATTTATTTACAATTTTGGTTTGCCCATTTGTTTGCAGGTGGTAGCATGTACTGGGTGTTAACTCCGTGTCTTATAGTTTGAATAGTTTAGTCCAAAAGATGCTAAGAAATCTGCTATCATGGTCACTCACTATGTTTTTTGGAAGTCCATAGAGCCTAAATATTTCCTTGAAGAACAATTCTGCAACTTGTGCTGCTTTGTACTTGGAAGGGATCACAAAGAAGTGGGCATACTTGGTTAGCTGATTGACAACCACAATGATACAATCTTTACCATGGAACTTAGGGAGTTCTATGATAAAGTCCATTGATGCTCTCCCATTTTTGCTCCGGAATGGGAAGAGGTTGTAATAGTCCTGCTGGGAAAGTATGT
>VDFB02087870.1:0-46073 GCA_007258455.2 Sequoia sempervirens | reverse complement strand
AAATTAAAAACATATCATGAGCATATTTGGAATATATATCACTTGAAAATATTTAAAGCATGTAACTAGATGCACATGCTAGATCATGGCATCACTAACTAGATCACCACTAAATTTGCATTGAAATATGTAGATCTTTTAAAAAAATGAGTACTATAAAACATAGAAAGAGAAACATCATGAGATCGATATACACCTAAATGTGTAGATCACCACTTATACGATGTTCGAAAGAGAGAAAACATGATATATATCTCCTATTAAAATGTATATAGAAATGAAAGGATAAGATTACAAAGGGGAAGGAATTATTCCTTAAATGCAAGGATGTGACAAATATAATCACAAGTTATATTAAAAGGAGGAAGGATTAATGACCTAAAATGTAAGGATATAACTATATAATCATAAGACGTAAAGGGATAATGACATGATTCCTATAATATGAAGACGCAACATGATGAAGGGATACAATGTAATGGAATGCATGATGCCCTCTAGTCTATGTGGTAACTAGATCTAGAAGTGTGGTCCATGAACATATATAGGATCAAAGAAAATAATCAATAGTCAAAGAATAATTAATGGGAAAGTTACATGCTCAAAAAGTATCACAATACCTGCATGGAAATTTAAGAATTAATGAGGCAACATGAGAAATCAAAATTATATGGAAAAGATCATAAAATCTTGAGTATTAAACAAAAGTATAATAAACATAAGCATGCAAAACATAAAATAGAAGAATAATATATAGATAGAAGATAAGTCCAAGTTGGAAATAAAAGTAAAGGAAAAGGAAAATTTAATAAAACATAAGCATAAGGAGGATGTAAGAAAAAGAATGGAATAACATAGAATTGGTGATCAATAATAATGAAATCTAAGAATTTAATTCATATATATATCTCATGTATTAGGTGGTTTCTCTTTGTCATGGGTAAGCTTGATATCATCATGTAATGTAAGAAAAGATGATGAAGCATGAATGTGCATATATGTATGATCTAGGATAACAAAATAAATCATCAATTTACATATTCCAAGCATCATGGAAGGTATATATCTTTAATTTATGGATATAGGTCTCATATGAGCTATGACAAAATTTGGTGATCATGTGAAACACATCATAATGTATAAAATAAGGAAGGATATAAAAATAACATGTGGCTCTATGGACATATCAAATCATCATGATATGTAGAAGGAATATCATCATAAGATCTGCAAAAAAATTGTGGGTCTTTGTACATTTGTACACCATAACCTAATAACCCTACTTCTCAACCATATTCAAATGAAAATTAGTGAAAACAAACTTCAAATGTATTCATGAAAATAAAGACATAATCAATTAAATAAACTAAAGATCAATGTACCTTAAAAAATAGCTCTCTTATTTTCCAAATACATTTTCGTTTGTTGAAATAAG
The DNA here is from genome assembly GCA_007258455.2 of Sequoia sempervirens. Lineage (NCBI taxonomy): Eukaryota > Viridiplantae > Streptophyta > Pinopsida > Cupressales > Cupressaceae > Sequoia > Sequoia sempervirens. Next base: position 44,638 of record VDFB02087870.1, on the reverse strand, counting down.
TCTTCTAAATTGTTGAAATAAACCTTATTTTGTTAAAATAATTCTTCTAAATTGTCAAAAAAACCTTCTAAAATGTTGAAATAAAATATTTTTTGTCAAAATAAGTCTTCTAAATTGTCAAAATAAACCTTCTTTTGTCAAAATAAGCCTTCCTTGGTCAAAATAAACCTTCCTTGGTCGAAATATGTATTTTACCAAATTTTCTTGAGTTGAAAAAAATAAAAAATAAATAAAATTTATTCATATTGACTATTTTTGGCCAAGCATCTATCGGTCAGTTATGTCTCAGTCGAGCATGTTTCGGCCAAAACATGCTCGACCGAAATAGGATCGACTAAGCATGTCTAGTTGGCATCCTACTTGGTAGCCAACTCACCTTTAGTCAAAATGAGGTTTTTGCAAAAAAGAAAAATACCCTTTTTGTAAAGCTCAGAGTGGTGAATTCAAATATATAATTTTTAAAATATTTTTATTAGTTTTCATATATTTTATTTTTAAAATAATGCAAGTACGTTGTTAAAATTAAAAAAGAGACTGATTAGAATTTTTTTAAAATTATATGGGGCACAAGAGGAGAGAGTCTTCTTCAAAGGGGTATAATTTGTTTTTTGAAAATGATTAAAAAATAGACAATAGTTGATGGCCCATGAAAACTGTCAAATTATGACAAGTTTGACTTTGAAACATTATCACAAGAAAAATATACATCAAAATTTGATTTTTTTTCCATGCACAAGATATTGAAGTTACCTATTTGGAGAAAAAAAATTAGGGAGAAATTAATATTTTTTCAATTTGTTTCTTGATGACCCGTGAAGCCACTTTTATCTGAAATTTTTAGCATTCCAAAATCTATCCTTAAATTGATAAAAACATAATTAAATTTTTATTTTTTTTTAAATTGAAAAATTATAGGAACAAACTTCATCAAAATTTCTACATAATCTCATTCGTTTACACCATTTTGAAATTAAAAACATAAGTCCACTTTTATTTGGTCAAAGATCAGATTTTTTTTTGTTGTTGGTCGATTCCTTTATAAAGTGTGACACGGGTTTGTGCTTTTACCCTTGTACGAGTTATTTTATTACAAGTGACATCAAGCATTATCTCAATGCACCTAGTGGGAAAAAATAAAGGAATTTTTTTGGGTGAGATAAAATTATGAAGCACATTCTCTTTCAAATTAATAATTTTTCCTTTTTTGTTAAGCTTGTATTGAAGTTACTACAATCCAAATTTAATGTTTTATTTTAAAATTAGGTTTCCTACTAGATTTTCTCTCAAGGCTACAAATTAGCAAATTTCTTGGATATTTCTAATAAAATGTCAAATCTAGGCCCTAGTATGTTATAATAAATTTTTTTTGTTAATATATTTATTTTAATAATTTATTGTGAAAATTATTCGGGTGTCATCATAGTTGGGCCTACAACATGAGAAAAAAAAAACACGTAGGAAATCTCTAGTTTGTGATAATCTGAAGATTGAGGGGAGTGGTCCTAGAGATAATAAATTTACTAGAGAAGAAATAACAAAGGAAGTAAAGGGTGAATCCAACAATATGAAGGAAAAATTATGTTAGAGATGAAAGAAAACATAGGAGCTCTCAAAGTAAGGTTTGACCAAATTATTTATAGCCAAGGTTCTCACAACAAAATTTGAGAATAATATGAGTCTTATATGGGTATTAAATGTTCATTATTGTCAATCAAATATTAAGAGGGATCATCTCCCAAATAATTATAGAGCTATAAAATTTAGACCTAATATGGTTATGCACAAGTTTGATAATAAATATTCAACCAATTAGATCTACCAAATGGAATATTTATTTAATCTCCATCATGTCCCAGGTTAGTATAAATTTATAATGGAATACTTTTACATGTATATTGTAGAGTCCCTACTAGTGTTTAGTTGACTTGATGTCAGAAAAACAATTCAAAGGAAAACCTAACTGAATTGTCCACTAAGCCCTCAAAAAGACCTTCATTAAATTATCAACCAAGGATAACATAGGATTGTGATGATGTTGGCTCTATATGTGCTTCTAGAGACTCAAGACTACCTATATCATTCTAACATAGGTGTTTGCACATAATAAGAAATCATAAACTCTATAATAGTGAAAGAAATAATGTTGGAACTATTGTTGTACGGGTACCTATAGCAAAAGACAGTGACTAGTTCATTGTCAAGAAATGAATCCTAGAATTAACCAACACTGTTAATTAAACATACACTCTAAAGTGAAATAAATTGAAGCAAGCTAAAGCATGAATGTAAGACAAGATTTGTTCATGAATTCATTCATAATTGTAAATATAGTGTATAAAAATATAACCCTTTACATTTTCTCACTTGTTTGGGCCCTCCTAGTTAAATTGGACTTAATTTTGCCTTAATTTAGTGTTCTAAAGTTTATCCCTTTACACTCTCACAGTTATTTAGAGATCACTTAATGAATTGAACTTAATTATGCCTTAATTATCCCTATAATTCATCTACAATCCCATTAAATTACATTTTCCAAAGGGAAAACCTGACATTAATTAATGCCTAAACATAGCACTCCACATTGAGCAATGTGTGTTCTAGGTTTATGGACCTAGGACCCATTCGCCCGTGGATGAATGGGTCCTCTCTAAACCTTAGAACCTAAATTTAAATTATGTTTTTGGTGGTATTTTAACATCTCCAAATCTATATTTCAATTTTGGCTTGTGATATTTTAATTTCAAGAAATTAAGTATGCATACCTAAAATACAAGATTATTTCACTATGTTTCACCTAAAAATTTTATGAGAATTTGATGAGCACTTCAACAGAAATTAAAGGAATTCAAGTTCAAATATATCAAATTTTTATTGCAGCATTCAATTTATCTATTCATCATGTCAAAGTCTTCCTTCATCATGCATGTTTTTGGAGCTAGTAACATTGTGATGTAGGTTTCATGATCTCATCAAGCATCCAAAGTATCATTTCAAGCACGATTCAAGTGTCAAGATCCACATCCAATTCAACCATCTCATGCAAGTTGCAGAATTCCTAAGATCTCCATTATCAAGTTTTCAATCAAGGGTTTGTTGAGTGGTAACATAGCTTTGTTCATTCTTCATTCCCTCTATTGTGTTTCATTTCAATTCAAGGTTTGATTACCAAAATGGGGTTTGACCAAGGAAAACCCCTAGCCATCCACAACAAAAAAAATTCTCTCTTGTATGTGTGATTGCAGATTTAGGTTGAAGAAGACTTGAAGAACTTTTGAAGTGAAAGATTTACAAAGTTATCAATGTTGCAAAAGTTGTCAAAATTGTTTTCTCGTAGAAACTAAGATCCTAAAGTCATTTCTGACATTTTGACACTACCACTTAGACAAATTAGAAGCGTTATATTTGTGTCAGAGGCTCCCGAAAGTTGTAGAAAAACCCTGACATTGGACCCATTCACCCATGGGTGAATGAGTCCCCATCAACCTTTAGAAACTGACTTTTGATGACTAGTAAACATAGTTATTCCCTTCTCAGATCTACAATTTAATTTTTGGTTCTGCTTATTTTGAGTTTAATATTGTTGTTTCAAGTTTAATTTGGCATAATTGGGTTGATTTGTGATTTTTTTTCTCCCAAAAGTGCCTAGTGAAATTAGCCCCCATCCTAAACACAAAAATGGAAACCCTGTAGATTCTTACAAAGGGTTGATTCACCTAAGGTTTGTTAGTCAATTCTTTATGAGAATCTCAATTCCTAATGAAATAAAGGAAAATAGATCCCTAAGTGGTTTATCAATCCATTTTGGTAAATCCACCTCTTTTTAACCATTTCATTTTGGTGCACCTGACTTTTGAGTATTACATCTTTCTAATTTTGGAGTCTATTTCAACCATAGGTCTAGGATTTCCATTCATGTACATTGCATTTCATTGAATTGAATCTCATTTAGGGTTTCTTAACTTGCATTAGTTTGCATCTCATTTAAGATTTTGGGATTGCATTTTTTCATTCTTTAAAATATGAAAAATACAAAAATTTCAGTCATTTTGCAAAGCATTTACATAGCATTGCATCATCATTCATTTAAATTATAAAATTGAATCAAAAGTGCACTCCAAATTAGGTCTCGTAGTTTGTCATTTAGCACTATTTTGTATTTTCATTTAGACTTAATTTTATAGAAAAATGAAATTGTAATCAATTGTCTTAGTATAGAATCTAAAAACCATAAGAATCAAATAAAAAATCTATAAATTGATTTTTCAAAACCCTGATCTAGGACCCATTCGCCCATGGGTGAATGTGTCCTTGATTATAGGTTTTTCTTGCATTTGTGGGAATTAAAATCCATGGTTTTGCAGTATGTTCTGTTGTTTTCAATTTACTACTTCAGTTTGCAAAAAAATTTTTATCTCAAATAACTAATATTAAGCTTCATTTGATAAATTTAGTGCATTGTATGAATTTAAAATTGTACCTAAAAGACATTATTTTGAGGTTTTTGCATAGCATAATCAAAAAATTATCTTGTTTAAATATGAAATTTTCTTTTACATACTTGCACTGCATTTTACATTCTAGGGTATTTTATTGCATTTTTCCTATTATCCATTTTGGGTCCACCTTGGGTTTGTGAAACATTTATGATTTTCACAAGTTTTTTTCCTATTTCCAATACTATCATGAGACATAGTTTGAGACTCATGTCATCACATGATACACCATTCATAGTCGATCTTGGGTTTTCTAACTCTTTCACTCATAGTTTTGACACTAGTCAACCCACTATGGATCATACCTTTAAAACTTCATTTCCCATGACTTCCCTATCCATAAATAATGTGAATGACATTGAAACAATGCTTGCTAATGTCTCACAAGAGATCACAAGAAGGATAGATGAAGAATTAGAGAAATTGAAAAACTTTTTGACTTCTTAAAACATTGTTGGTAGTGCAATTCTTGCTATAGATAACGTGAGAAAAATTCTTGAAAATGAACATGGAATAGAGATTATGTGAATTCTAGCTCATATTGTTGATAAACATGCTCCTATGACTATTTGTGCTCAAGTTTTCAGGTATACTCAAAGTCAAGGTGGAAATCCAATTCCTCCTTCCACAACCCTTACCTCTATTCCTACCTACACTAATCCTCATGTTACTACAACCATACAACCTACTAGCAATGCCAATACTTCCTTAGGTACTTCCACTAGGAATCCCTCTATATTTGTGCATTCAAATCACATATCTCCTCATCCATCCCCCTTTCACAAATTTACAATTTACTTTTCATTTGCATACATACACAACCTCACCTTATTCACCTCTATCTCACAACACCAACAATGATCTAGTCCTTAACAAACTTTTGAAAAATGTCTTATCCCTCCAACAAAAAATTGCCACACTAAACAAAAACAACAATGACCAACCTTCACAATATGTATCATTTAACCAACCCATTATCCTTGGAAATATTAGAACACAAATGCCACAAGGTATAGAGGTTCCTAGATTTGAGAAATATAATGGGAAAGGAGATCCTATTAGCCATGTTTCCTCATACATGGCTTTATGTAGTGGCTTCATTTTTGAAGATAAACTCTTGGCTAAACTCTTCCCTACATCCTTGAAAGATACTGCTTTAGGGTATGTGCAGGATCATCATGGAAAATACAGGCCCTTAAGTGGCGAAAAAATAAAAAAAATTAGAGTTAGGAAACTTGATGTAAAAATTTGAATAAGCTATCTATATTATTTCAAAAATATGTAAGAATAGAATCTATAGAAAACTGAATGTATTTTCTAAACTACTAGGTTTATTTTTAAAAAAAAATGTATTTGGTGAAAATTTGAAATTTCAATGAAGTAATACTTAAATTTCAAGGAAAAAATAAGAAGTAGGTGTTTGTCGACCACCCTAACCACAATAAAATGGTAATATTTTTATAAAATTTTAGATATAAGTAGAGGACTCATGTCGCAATGTGATGCATATTTTTGTAATTTTTTCCAAGTAAATAATTAATTATGAATTTTTATTACAAATTTTAAAAAATATAAAAACTCATCTGTCTGACCACCTTAACTTGGTCAAAACTTCATGAAATTCAAAATTTTTTTTTAATCTTATAGTATGTGAAACATAGAATGTGACACATATTTTGGATTTAAAAAATGTGATACTATTTGAAAGCTATAGATTTTTTTCAATCAGCCTATCAATTAGGACTTTAGTTGTAATACAAATAGAAAATGAATAATAATTATTTATTAAATTCAAAGTAAAGCATAATTTATATTGGTGGAAAGCTAAGAATATCCTTTAAAAACCCTTTTCATTTCATCAATTTTGGGTAAAAAAAAGTCACCAACCACATACCCTACACATACCAATCATATCACCACTTTTTGGCCCATCATGATCCTGCACATACCCTTTGGAGTGGTTTTTCTCTTTACTGAATAGCTCAATACGTTCATTCAATGAATATATTTATGCATGAGCTTTATCAAGATACTTATGAAAAACTGAAAGCATGGATCAAAATGCATAATGGTTTTGATTTCCCTATGATATGTTCAATAAATCTCCCTTTGAAATTTGGACAGAAACAATTAAGTGTCTCATTTTCCATCATCCCATCTTCAAACCAATTTTGTGTGAAGCTAGGCTACCCACGGCTTCACTCCATGAATTACATCCCATTGGTTGTGCATAAATTTTTAAAGTTTCCATTTGGCAATGAGATCTTTACTGTGCATCATAGTGGCTTTAATCGTGTGTCTTCCCGTGGGAATTTATAATTGGATTTCTTTTGGCTTGAGCTTGTAGAACCTATTAGACCCCATGAAGACTTTTTTTTCAAATCATATCAAAAATTTAAGGCAAAGTGTATAGCAGATGTAACCCTTACCAATATTCCTCAACCAATGATTGAGCCTCCTATCATTTATGAGACCATTATCAAACTAAAAGCCCTTCCAGGTAACCAAGACCAACCTATGACAAGTGCTTCACCTATTTCCTATAAGAGACCATGAGATAATCAAATAAGTAACGTTGTGCCTCCTAAAGTCAAACAAGTTTATAAAGTAAAGAGAAAGTGGTTGAAAAACCTCCCATGTTTCCTTCAGTTGCTCCCTTAAGGGAAGAAAATAAATCTATGGTTGATAAACCTACTCCTAAATAATCAAAACTTGAAAATTGAACAAAAAGAAACATAAATGCTAGAGAGTGTAGGCATAGACGTCATGCTATTACTTTTTTATTACAAGCAAAAGAAGAAAAGAAGAACATAGAAAATCAAAATCCAAACTTGTCTCAAACAATGCATGATAATTATTCGCGTTCGCTACAACAACAACAAGCTTCTATGGATATATCATTAGATTTTTTATTGTGATTAACTTGGATGATGATAATGAAAATGCTAAAATTGATGAGGAAATGTATAAAAAGTTAAATTTTTTATTTTCCTCTTCCATGAGCTTAAATGGTGATCCTTGCAAAGAAATTTTTGAACTTGGTGCTTGTCCTAGTTTTGCACTTGATGTTTTCCCTTTGGCTAGTTATCTGCCTTCCGCATATACTAAACAAGATTGGGATGTGGATGACCTACTATAGGTTGACTCGCATGTGCCTTACTAGTCTTGTCTTTTCTTTTATTTTCCTATTCTCTATGTGATTGCATGTGCATAATATGATCCCCTATACTATTTTGTTGGATATCTCTTCATTTTCATTCCTCTATTTTTACCTTTATTATTCTATATGTCGTAAACCCTTTATCTTTGCTTTTATCTTGTGTTTTCCTTTTGCAAATGGTGTAAGGTGTTGAGACATTTAGGTCTCTTCCATGATGTTGACCCAAAATATTTTTCTTTATTTTTTCTCTCTATGTATCATTCTTCTTGTTCCATGAGCATTTGGGGAATGATGATGTTTCTGAGCTCTATAATATCATTGTAGCAAAGACATACATTGACCCCGAATCTGTGGATCCCTTATGTGATTTTGGGATTTCATTTTGGGGAAAACCCCTTCCTCTCATTTTCATGACACGACTTCATTTGGAAACATATGAATTCGCATAGGGATTTCCAAATAAGCTCTTAAGTCTTCTTTATCATTTAGCATTGATTATTTTCTAGTTTAAAGTAATTGCTCATAGCAGGGTGTTAGCAATTTCTTTAAAGTGGGAGCATACATTGGCATTATTATTTTTGAAAATTTTGACATTCCTTATGTTTCATTTAGTGATATTTTTACTTCTTAAGATGCATCTTTATCTTGGTGGTGTCATTTGGTTTGATGTCCTCCAAGTGTGTGACCTTTCTTGGCATACGACTTTCCTCTTAGTAGTGATGCTACGCATTGCATACCCTAAGTTCTATATCTTTTATCCTAGACTTGTCCTCTCATGGTGATATTAGGCACGATGTTCCCCAAGTTGAGACATTTCATTAACTAAGAAAAATCCCTTTGAATATGTCTATTTTCTTTTCTTTTCATAAGTTTTAGCATAACGCAACATGCTAACCTTTATGATGCTCGAAGATACAACCCCATTTTCATGGCCACAAAGCATAACAAACTTTTCTTTCCTGTGGAGCCTTACCTTGTTTTTTCATAAGTTCTTAGCATAATGCAACTTGTTAAGCCTTATGGAGCTTGAATTTCATGTTTGTTTTGGGTATGTGCAAGATCATCATGGAAAAAATAGGCCCTTAAGTGGCAAAAAAATCAGAAAATTTTGAATAAGTTATCTATATTATTCCAAAAATATGTAAGAATAGAATATGTAGAAAATTGAATGTAGTTTATAAACTACTAGGTTTAATTTATAAAAAAAATCTATTTGGTGAAAATTTAAAATTTCAATGCAGTAGTACTTAAATTTCAAGGAAAAAATAAGTAGGTGTCTGTCTGACCACCCTAACCACAATAAAATCATAATAATTTTTTTATAAGATTTTAGATATAAGTAGAGGACTCATGTCCTGATGTGATGCATATTTTATTTTTTTTTTCCAAGTGAATAATTAATTATGAATTTTATTACAACTTTTAAAAAATATAAAACTCAGTATGTCCACCACTTTAACTTGGTCAAAACTTCATGATTTTTTTTTTTTAATCCTATAGTATGTGAAGCATAGAATGTGATGCATGTTTTGGATTCAAAAAATGTGATACCGCTTTGAAAGCTATAGATGTTTTTCAATCAACCTATCAATCAAGACTTTAGTCGTAATTCAAATAGAAAATGAATAATAATTATTTATTAAATTCAAAGTAAATCATAATTTATAATGGTGGAAAGCTGAGAATTTCCTTTAAAAACCTTTTTTGTGTCATCAATTTTGGGTAAAAAAAAATCGCCAGCCACATGCCCTAAACATACCCATCATATCGCCACTTTTTGGCCCATCGTGATCCTGCACATACCCTTTTGTAGTTCCTTATTAAAGTTATCGAAAGTATAGCTTTGGTATGGTATGGGTTCCTAATAAGATTCTCATTTTCCACCCTTGGGGCCTCACCTAGTGGACAACTGAAGTTTCAATAGCTTGTGTGAGCATGCATGTTTTTTGCATAGTGGACAACAAGCTCCACTTCTAAATATTTTTTGTAAAAAAAGAAAAGACATGTTCCACATCACATTGGATAGTTGAGGATTGATCTACCCTTTTTATTTTTACCTTTCTTTAAGTATTTAGCATTGTATGATTGAGTATCTTATCATTGTTGCATACATATGTTTTTATTGTCTACTTTAGTGTGAGTTTGACACAAGGTCATCCACTCACTAAAGTGGGGGCTAAATGTAGTGTAGAAAAATTTAACCCTTTCCATTTTCTCACTTGTTTGGGCCCTCCTAGGTTAAATTAAACTTAATTGTGCCTTAATTTAGTGTTGTAAAGTGTATCCCTTTACACTTTCACACTTAGGGATGCCTTAATTAATTTAAAATCCCATTAAATTACATTTTTGAAGGGGAAATCTGACATTAATTAATGCCTAAACATAACACTCCACATTGAGCATTGTGTGTCCTAGGTTTATGGACCTAGGACCCACTCACCCATGGGTGAATGGGTGCTCCCTAAATTTTAAGACCTAAATTTAAATTATGTTTTTGGTAGTATTTTAACATCTCCAAATCTATATTTCAATGTTGGCTTGTGATATTTAAATTTTAGGAAATTAAGGATACAAACTATAAATACAAGGTTATTTTACTCTGTTTCACCTAACAATTTTATGAGAATTTGATGAGCACTTCAAGAGAAATTAAAGGAATTCAAGAGTAGATATATCAGAGTTTTATTGTAGCATTCAAGATCTATTCATCATGTCAAAGTCTTCTTGTATCATGCATATTTTTGGAGCTAACATTGTGATGTAGGTTTCATGATCAAATCAAACATTCAAAGTATCATTTCAAGAAAGATTCAAGTGTTAAGATCCACATCCAATTCATCCATCTCATGCAACTTGCAAACTTCCTAAGATCTTAATTTTCAAGGTTTCAATCAGGGGTTTGTTGAGTGGTAACATAGCTTTGTTCATTCTTCATTTCCTCTTTTATCTTTCATTTTAATTCAAGGTTTGATTACCAAAATGAAGTTTGACCAATGTAAACCCCTATTTACCCAAAACAAAAAAAATTATCTCTTGTATGTGTGATTGAAAATTTAGGCTAAAGAAGACTTGAAGACCTTTTGAAGTGCAAGATTTACAAAGATTTCAAAGTTGCAAACATTGTCAAAAAAATTGTCTTCTCATGGAAAATAAGATCTCAAAGTCATTTTCAAAATATTAACACTACCATCTGGACAAATTGGAAGCTTTAGATCTATGTCAAAGACTCCCAAAAGTTGTAGAAAAATTTTAACACTAGACCCATTCGCCCATGGGCGTATGAGTCCAATTAAGCCTTCAAAAACTCACTTTTGGCAACTGGTAAACACATTTTTTCCCTTCTCAAATGTTCAATTTAATTTATGGTTCTACTTATTTGGAGTTTAATATTGTTGTTTCAAGTTTAATTTGGCATAATTGGGTTGATTGACTATTTTTAGTTTTTCTCCCAAAGGTTCCTAGTGAACCTGCCCCCCATCCTAAACATAAAAAAGGAAATCATGTAGATTGTCATAAAGGGTTGATTCACCCAAGGGTTGTTAGTCAATTCTTTGTGAGGATCTCATTTCCTAATGAAATAAAAGAAAATAGGTCCATAAGTGGATTATCAATCCATTTTGGTGAACCCACCTATTTTTCACCATTTTAGTAACATAATGAATATAATTAATACATGTATTCAAGGAATAACTACTACAACAAAAATAAATGTATAGAAAAATAAAGTGGGGAATAGTTACCTTGAGTGGCCCTTGCTCAAGTGACCGTCTCCACTGGTTTAATCCAAATCTAGTTCCTCAGATTAATGTAATCATGACAATAATGAAAAACCATTCATTGCATAACTCAGATAATCAAAATATAAGATTTTGCTGAAATATCTTATTCATAAGATCATGGAAATTTTCTATTGTAAAACATGAACTTTTTAAACTAAAAGTATCTTATTGCTATATTTGCTATTGAATAATCAACCAACTTAACTAGCACCTCTACCATCAAACCATATAGATATATATGCATCCAGGGGAGTTTATTAAAATAAGGACTCTAAACTAAAATAATTAATTACCACTCCCTACATAACAGAGTGTGATAAAGTTTGATCAACTAAGCCATAACTAAAAAAGGAAGAATATCCCAAATAGAACTATAACTTTGCTACAACAAGAACTGGAATGTGGAATATTGAAATGGTCATGTTAGACTCCCAACTATAATAGAGTTCTTCTCATTTAGTTTCTTTACTGAATGTCATGATGATGCACAATCATCCTTAATAAGTTCCTCCATCTCTGTATTTGATGTGCTTAGCTTATTCTAGAACCTCCCCTGCGTTGTTTTCTGGAAACTCCTTTGGTTGCGGCCTATGCCTTCTAGTTGTTGCAGGCTATAGTCTACCTCCACTGGATCCTTGGTTGCAAAGAGTTAGTTCATATATCAACTACACAATACTAATAACCATAGGTTGAGCACAGATATTCATTGGAATTCATACATATCCACTCACTAATTATAAAATAACTATCATATTATAACCATATTTCCATATACTTCAAATTAGGTTCAGATTTGTATAATGAGCATAAAATTTACTAAAGTTTAGAAATATGTATGAAATAAGTGTCTAGAAAAGTTTATGAGTTATGCATAAAAACATCAGAAAAAATAACTAATAACTAGAGTCATCATTCCCCCAACTATCCATTTACTTGTCCTCAAGAAAATCAACTAGGGCTAGAGGTTGTAATGTAAAGTGGTCTCCCTAAGATCTATAATGGTATCCACTCCTTTGACTTGTTTCAAATAAAATTCTCCATAGCATACAAGTCTAGCCATTCTCGTAACCTAAGATTCTTCATATTCCTCATTCTTTTCCCTTCTCCAATGTGGCATTGGGTAGAGAAGAATTGGTTCCTGGAAGGTGACTCGTACCCATTTAAATCCTTTTTCTTTGGAAACATTCATATACCTATGTGTTCTCTCAAGAATGCAAATGAAATTATAAAGAGTGGGGCTCTTTTCTCTATAACTTAGGGGTTAATCTATCCCTAATTTTTTTCCATTCTTACAGTTAGTGTCTACATTCCTTCATAGTTCATGATCCTCAAATTCATAACTTTTCTACCCACACCTTTGTACTATAGTTTTTTGTCCATTCCTCTATGATTACATGGGGGTTGTTGGATTCCTTTCTAATTGGAAGAGCAATTGAATTCTCCCTTTCAACATATTCTTGCATAAAATCACCCCTCTAAATTTCATTCTTGAAGTATGATGCTAGTTCCCTAATTTGTCAACCACCCACAAACATTTATGGGTTCCAAATTTTTTTTATTTGGCACAACATAATTATGTAAAAAAAAATCACATAATTGGTCTTGTTCATTAAGTGTGGCATCAACAAAAAAAATAGAAATCAAACTTCCTATTGATTGCAATTGGCAGATTATTGATCAATCTAGTAAATTGATAACTCAAGAATTTTTCCTATAAGAATAAAGCATATGTCCTAGTAAGAGTTCTACACCTAACAATTTGAGCAACCTTATCTACTACTTCGTCTATCTTGACTATTAGCTTTTAAATCTCAATGTCTTTACTCTCCAAAACTCTGGTGTGCTCTAAAACCATTTTTTTCTTTTCCTTTTCCCATTTTTCCTTCTGTTGGGAAAATTCTTGAATGGATTTCCATAGCTACTAACTTAGAGACATGGTTGCATGATAGGTTGGAGATTTTATAGCAGGGGATCTTTTGTTCTCAATTGTGAGCTCATTATTTCCTTATTTCACCATTGCAAGTTGTGCAAGAAAGTCTAATTTATACCCATGCCAATAAGTATGTATTTTCTCCTCCAAATCTTGAATTTTTAATTCTCTTTCCTTGTCCCTTTGTTCATAAGTTTTCACCAGTTCTTCTAGTTGTTTAATCCTTTCTAGTTTTTCTTGTAATTCATATGTTACATTTATTTCCTCTAAAAATAGCTCCTCATCTTTCTACAAAAATTTTCATCACCACCCCCAATGTACTCATAACTATCAATGTTAGGGTTAGTTGAGATTCTTTTCCTAGTTTTGTTTGCAACAAAAATATCCTTTGAATTTGATTCCAAGGTGGTTGATATGTACCATTTTCTTTTCATGGGAACATGCACATTTTAAAAAACATTGTCCTTTAACTTTGAATTAGTCCCTATTGTCACAATGTCTTCTTCTTGTTTCTTAACACTACCCCTCATGACACCTTTCCTTTTCAGGTAGTGTGAACACCTTGGTTAGGTAGGCTTCTTTTTCTGCACCTTTGAAGGTGCAAAAAGAGAACCACCTCTCTTCTTTCTGGTTTATGGCATTTTATAAGAAGTTTGGTTTTCATGGGCATCTTCTATTGCAAGTTGATCAAAGGCTACGTGTGGTGACTTTTGCATACCCTAATCCTTTGGTTCTCCTCTATTATAGACCTAGGTGAAGCAACAGGTAAAATAAGGGAATTTCTCTTAATGATGCAATAGGTGACTACAAGTCCTCTGGGACTACTGCTTCCTCAAAAATATTGATAATGTGTTCACAGATCAAAAATATTTCCCAGGAAACATGTGGACTATACTAAACCCTAAGACTTCTCTTCACTAAGAGGGTAACCAAAAAATAATGTGATAGTGTTGAATTATTTATTTTTCTTTGATACTAAAACCACATTCTCCTTAACATATTATAGAGGAAATTAGGTACATTAACCAATTTTTTATGATGGATTACCTACCATCACAAGTGATATATTTAACAATGTAAGAGGCACAAGAATCCCATACCCATGGAAGTGATAATCTTTTGGTTTCCTAGGATGACAAGTCAAGGTTTTCTCTAGGCTCCTTGAATTCATCCCTAGTAGCTACTACATTTTTCTTGATAGGGAATTCAGCTCCATTTCTTGGTAGACTGGATAACTTGAACATTGCAGCCTCCAAAGAATCTACCCTCAATCTGGGAACAATGGCTTCATCATGTTGTATTTTTTCTACAAACTACCTTGTCATATCGTCATTGTATTTTGTTAACTTACCCCTCTGCTCATGTGATAATTGGAAAGAATAATATATCTTCTAATATCTATTGATGTTTAAATGGGTCCCTCATAATGATATATCCTCCCATGATGGAATAACCTTACTCCACTCTACTCAAAATCTTCAAATATCAACTCACATTTTTAATTTCCCCAACCCTTTATGTTTGTTATACTTGCACTTCTTCAACTACACTCTCATTTTTTTATATCTTCTTCCTTTCTTTTAGCTATTTCAACTTCAATTGGCTTGGAATTATGGAACATATGACAAGAAGGATGTAGAAAGGAAAAGGGAAAATGAATTATGTGTTTTTTCTTTGTTTTTGCTTCTTTTGGTGGTCAAATTTTGAAAACCCTTAAAAAATATACTATCTCTTCTCCCAACTAAAACCTCAAAGTGACCTCACTTCAATGTAATTACTAGGAAAGGGGAATTATTATTGATTATGGAGATAATATTAATGAATGTAAATCATGTAAAATCAAATGTGAGGCCATATTGGAAGCAATGGAAATCTATGTTAATTATGAAAATTAGATTGTGTGCCTATCACTTTAGATAAACTTAACTCCGCTCATGTGAAGCTTACGTAAGAATGTCCATTCTTTTATTTTTATTTGACATTGGTTAATTGCAATAGGTGATGGAGGAAATGATAGGTTGGCATGTGGTAATTAAAGGTTGCAGAATGTACAGTTCATGAAATATGAAGTGATTCTTCAAATGCATGAAAAGAAAGATAGGTGACGTGGAATGGAGGGGTTAAGCTGCATGTAGTGATATGATAGGATTATGGCTACATGTGCATAAAACTTGGAATGAATGTGGATGATATACAATTAAGTTGGTACATTTTTTCAAATTTTCTAACAAGGGATTATTGCAGGTACCTTCAATAATAGGTCTCGATCTGAACTATTGCAAATTTTACTCTTGAAACTATAGGTCCCTATTGCATCATAGATCATTCTTGAAAAATATTGTTGATTATGTCATTTTTGTGGTGTGTGCACATGAATTTGGATAAGTAATTATAATTGAGTGCCCTTAGAAGGTTTGCTATGTAACTCATCTACTGAGTCACTTTGAGAACTTATAGTATTTGTTGTTGATTTTCAACTTGTGGTAGTATTTCATTATCAAATTCACTACTTGGACCATATTCATTCATTAGAGAAAGAAATAAATCATCTTTTTGTGGTGTGTGCACATGAATTTGGATAAGGAACTATACTTGAGTGCCCTTAGAAGGTTTTCTATGTAACTCATCTACAGAGTCACTTTGACAACTTGTAGTATTTGTTGTTGATTTTTCAACTTGTGGTAGTATTTCTATATCAAAGTCACTACTTGGACCATATTGATGAATTAGATAAAGAAGTAAATCATATTTTTGTGGTGGCCTCTTGTAAATTTCTAGTTTGTGGCCATTGACGAACAATGAAAATATAACTACATCTATGGTTTACAATTTGACTACTCTATTTGGAAAAACAGGTCTGATGTATTTCATATGGTCCCAACCATCTCGATTGTAGCTTCCCCTTATAATATTTATACTTGGAATCATATAATAAAGCCCAATCATGCACAGGAAATTCTTTAGTCTTTATAAACTAATTATTTCATTTAGTTCTCTATTTTTGAATTATTTTTGTGTGATGCATGACCTCCATTCTAATTACATCTATCCCATTTAGATTGTGTAGCCTCTCCTTATGTGCTACTACCAAGTCCATATCTATTTCAGCCATTTTTCTAAGTGTCTTGTACTCAAATTCAATTGCAAGGATTGTTGTTTTACTAGACACCAATTTATAAGGTATGAAGCCTATAGTTATTTTCCAAGTTGTCCTATAGCCCCATACTACCCCAGGTATCCTGGCTGCCCAATCTTTTATGTGAATTAACATTGTTTTGGTCAAAATATTCTCAATCACTCTATTTGTAACCTCCACCTAACCATTGGATTTGGGATGATAAGGTGTTGATTTTCTATGCCTAGTTTCATATCCCTTAACCAATTTAGTAATGAGTACTGAAGCGAACTGGGGACCTTGATCAATTACAATTTTTCTAGGTACTCCATACCTATTAAAGATTTCTTCATATAATAATTTAGCTACATTCCCATATCTAGAAAATTGGAATGCCTTGACTTCAACTCATTTTTTCAGATAATCTATACAAACTAAAATATACTCATTATTGGACGTTGGTGAAATTGGGCCTATGAATTTGAGCCCTAATTTATCAAATGGTGTTGGTGCCAACTATTGTTGTAAAATAATCTCATCTATCCTTGTTGTCTTTCCCATCCTCTAACATCTATCACAACTCCTTGTATAATTTACTAAATCCTTATGAAGAGTTGGCCAATAGTAGTGAGTTGTTAGGATCTTGAGTGTAGTCCTTTCAACTGCAAAGTGACCCCTAGAGGGTTCATCATGACAAGATTTTAGGATGTCAAAGACCTCATCCTCTCTTATTCATCTCCTCATTATATTATTTGGACCTGCATAGAATAGATAACTAGATACTCAAGAGTATGTAAATATTTTGTACACCAGTTGTCTCTTTTCTCTAGGAGAGAAGTGTGATGGTATTTGTCCTACCACTATTTAATTTACAATGTTAGAAAACTAAGGTTTGTGTATATGAAGAGAAAAAAAGTACTCATATAGAAAAGAATAATCCACAACACCTTATTCTAGCTATTTTGGTAATCTTATTACAATGTGATAAGTGTCGATAAAGAATGGGTACCATTTGATAGAATTCCTAAACTTGTTGATTGCATAAACAACTTCCAACATCTCTTTTTCTATAACTGTATAGTTGAGTTCTACTCATAATTTCTTGTTGGTGTAATAAATAGCATACTCCTTATTACCTTCCTTTTTTCCCAATACCGCTCCTATGGAAAAATTAGAAGCATCAATGTGCATATGGAAAGGTAGTGTCACACCCCATTGTGTTTACCTATTTACTATTATTGTGTTAGGGTAAATTATTGCATGTGTGAATGTAATTATAATCCTAATTGAGAATATATGTGCTTGCACTTTTTTATCAATGAATTATGAATGAATGTTATTTCATTTAATGTTATATGATGAAATGCATATATGTGAAATGGATGGTTATTGAATTGGATATTCTAACTATGGAGGAATATTATGTAAATGCATATTTGGATGAATAGATGACTACCATGGGAATGTGTTAGTTGGATGTAGGTTCATGTTCAATCCTCTAGGTGTGAAGGGAACTATCACTCAGGAGAAAAACTTGGTCAAGTAACAAGTAACATAACCTAACTGAGCTTAAACACACACTCACAGTAGAATGGTTGAGTCAAGTTATTGTGTTGGGAATTGGTATGTCATCCTTAGTATGATGTGTTGCATTAGTAAGGGTCTTGATTACTATTGAGTGCATTCTTGGATGATGTTTATGTGTTTAGAACTTATGATTTCTTCCTTATATTACTATGCTTAATTAATGAGGTGAACATACATGGTATGTATATATATGTATGCATCTGCATGTCAATGATAGACCATACACATGA
This sequence comes from Sequoia sempervirens, assembly GCA_007258455.2. Classification (NCBI taxonomy): domain Eukaryota; kingdom Viridiplantae; phylum Streptophyta; class Pinopsida; order Cupressales; family Cupressaceae; genus Sequoia; species Sequoia sempervirens. The sequence continues at coordinate 26,344 of VDFB02087870.1, read as the reverse complement.
AGGAAAATTTACATGAGAGTACATAGGTAGACGTACCTATGCATGCTTATGAACGGCTTTCTTATGAGCGTGGTGTTATCAAATGAACAATACGACATGTATGTACATATATACATCACACATATATTACCTATCAATAAGATAGTAATTGTATTTGTGCATGATTTTGCAATCAAATGTATATATATAAGATATATACATATATACATATGTCGATAAAAGCATGCATGAAAAAATGGAAATATCCATATGGATATATCAATATATGTATACATATGTATACATGTACATAGAGGTATATGTGTGTGTGTGTGTGTGTGTATATACAATCGATATTATTATATGAATGTTAACTTGATCTTATTCATTTGAATATCAAATGTATATATACTTGATTGACATGAAATATATATATATATATTAGTTTATATATAAATATACATATATATATATAAGACATGGAGTTGAAGCTATTCGTTGAAATATATATATATATGTACATGTATATATAAATATATATCTATATATATATAATTAATAAAGGCCGATTTGTATATATGTTATGCAAAGTATTAACGGCCAAATGTTACATGTGTTTGGCATAAGATAAAGGCTGATATAGAGTAATAATCCATGGTCGATATCATACATAAAACATCATTGTTTTATAGAAGCATATTATTTCTACCTTTGAACACATTTATCCAAAAGATAAAAGCGATGGAAATATTAAATAAACATGTTTTTTGTGCAAGTTATTTAAATGCATGATAAAGGGAATAATCAACAAGTAATGTGCTTGGTAAAATCCCAAGATTGAACACTATTATAGTGGAGTCAACTCATCTTTTCTCTGTCAAAAGATTAGACTATGACCAAGGCGACATAGAGTATGTGTTGCTTGTAAATAGATGATTGTTTCATTGAGATAAACCATGCCAAAAGAATAGGAAATATGGTTGTTACATGGCACCAAGATATGAAAAATTTGTTTCTATAGAAGTATATGTATTATGCAAGTCAATTCTCATCTTTCAGGCATGTGCATATTTGAATTAGTCTTAAGTTACTATCAAGCGAAAGGGGTTGATCTGTAGAATACCAAGCTAAGTTTTCACATTGATTTCTGCCACATTTTTGCTATGAGAGGTGAGTTGTTCTACATGGGGAGTGTTGTCGATTGACACACCTTTTATTTTTGCATCAATGTCTCAATGTTTTCTATAAATAGATGGGATAGCTCTCTCATTTGGGATGCACATTTATGCAAGTTTATTTTGTTGCAAATATTTTGAGAGTTATATTTTGTGAGAGCTTAAGAGTTACTACCTTGTGACAGCACAGAGTTATCTTGTGTAAGAGGTTATAGTGTAGTATTGCTTTGAGTACAAAATTGAAGGCTAACAGGCTATCATTGGAAGGTTGTGCATCAAGTAAGTCAATTGGATCAAGTGTATTATAGGCATGAGGATCTAGTCTTCTCTTATTTGTCTTTATTCATGAACGAATGATTTTTTATTGCTTTGTTTGGAACTGCTTGAGAATACTTGCATTAGGAAAGCATAACATTTGCTATGGAAAGGAAAAGAATTTGTTATATGATTCTCTATGAAAGTGTATGTATATACTCCACAATACAAGGGAATAGTTTGTCATTAGTATAAGTATACTAGGAATGATTGAACAAGGATAGCTTAAGGGTTATTCATTACAAAGTTATTTGATTATATTAGATAGCTTGTAAGTTACATCTAAGATGTGATTATCCATTGAAGGGAGGGTAACTTGTATTTATTCTTTGTGGGTAGAAATACCATTGAGTTCTAGAAAAGTGAATAGGTTGTTTCTAGGATTAAAGACTACCCATAGAAGGAAATACCTATGCATACATTATAATGGCCTAAAGTCAAATCAAGCAAGTGAGTAGTGTATGTTAGTACGATGACTATCACTCAAAAAATTGAGTGAGAACACTTTGGCCAAATTAGTGACATTTCCTTTGGCTCCACTTTCAATTCACCGTGATCCACATATGCATGCTAGTTTAGGATTGTAGGGTTTACAAGTTTTGGTCATGTAGGACACAACACTAAGCTTAGAATGGTTGTCGTTAATAGGTTACTCCACCAATCTCTTCATCGAATGGTAGGGCTATCTATCATATGGTAGATGTGTAGGGAATCACATATGAGTTAGTGGTTGGTGGAAAAGAACTTGAGTGATGCTTCTCCTCCTCAGCAGGTGACAAAAAACCAAGATTTGAAAGGAGATTCCTAGACCATCTATATTTATTACTTTGAAGCTCAGTCAAGCTATGTATGTACTTTGTACACATTCTTTAGAATATTGTAATATGTGAAATATTATTTTGAAAATGGAATCAATGTTGATTATTTTATGTCATCTATGTTCATTTTTTCTCTATAAAGAAAAGAATTTTTTATGGCATTGGTTAAGTTACATAGTTTAGTTACTTCAAAGTGAAAACTTAGGAAATTTTACTGCAGTGAAGGATTGGCATGTTATAGGTAGTGTCTAGTTTGGCGTGAGCTCAAGATAGATTTTTTTTTCAAGGCTGTCTAAGTGCTTCGAAAGAGTGTTGAAATTGTGTGGTCCATTCAAATTATATATCCTTTGTGAGTATAAAAAATAAATGTGTTACAATTTTACTACAAACCTAAATGAATCTTCTATAATAGCCTGCATGTCCTAAAAACCTCCTTACATCTCTTTTTTTATGTGGTATAGGAAGTGTAGTGATTATCTCAAGCTTATTGGGATACACTTGAATTCCTTCACTTGATATAAAATTTCCCAGAACAATACCTTGGTTCATCATCAAGAAGCATTTCTCATGACTCAAGGATAGATTGTGTTTTTAACACCTTACCAAAACCTTCTCTAAATTATTGAGTGCTTCTTCATTTGTTTTTCCATAGGTGATGAGGTCATCCATTTGTATTTATATGGAGTCATGAGCATAATGTGAAAAAATACATAGCACTACCTTTTGGAAAGTGTCTATGGCATTACATAGTCCAAATGGAAGAACATAATATGAATATGTGCCCCAAGGGAATATAAATGTGGTTTTATCCTAGTCCTCTAGACCTATTTTTATCTATTTATAGCCACTAAATCCATCTTGGAAGGAGTGCTTATTAATTCTTAGGGAATCAAGCACTTGGTCAATGAATGGTAGTTGAAAGTGATCATTTCTAGTGGTTGTGTTTATCTCTCTATAGTCCACACATACCTTCCATTTTCTTCCTTTATTCAGGACAATAACTAGAGGTGACACCCATTGATTATCAAAAATAGGGTAAATGAATTCAGCATCAAGTAATTTTTGTATCTTAGTTTTAACTATTTCTCTTAAGGTAGGATTCATCCTTCTTTGAGGTTGTCTAATTGGTTAGAAACCATCATTTATGTAGGTCCTATGCATGCACGGGTTTGGATCAATCACCTTCATGTCATGGTAGTCTCATGTGAAGGCTATTATGTGTTCCTACAACAAAGTGTTTAAAATTTTTTGTTGTTCTTTAGTTAATCCATTGTTAACATTCAGCATTTTACCTAGCATAATTTCCAATATCTTGGATGTTGATTGTACAGATGAAAGGTCAAGCCCACTAATGTTTGGGAGACATTGTTGTGGCAATAAATAATGGAAAATCTATGATACTTCTTCTAATGAATTTGCAGGAATGATATTTTGTAGTGAATCCTCAAGACATGAAAGAAAGACTTCTTGTTGCGAGTTCCTAGAAAAACTATTTTGTATTATGTGGGTAATTAATTCATCCTCATCTTGATTACTTAGTAGGGGGTTGTGTTCAATAGTCTTGAGAGTTTGTAGGGAATATTGGTCCTCTTCATCTATGTTAGGCCAAATATTTTTCGCTAAATCTACATGAGGTTGAGTTGGTGGATAGAGGACCAATTTATTAGTCATGGTTCCATTTGATATTATCATGTTCCTAGAACGAAAACCTATAAATGCATCAACTGTTGCTAACCATGGTCTTCCTAAAATAAGTGGATATCCTACAAGGTTGGCCTTTTGCTTCAAGAATATGAAGTTTGTAGGATATTTGCATCAATCTAATGCTATGACTAAGTCCTCAATAATCCCCTCAAGTTTTAGTTTTGACCTATTTTCCAATTGTAAAATAGTGGATGTAAGTCTAATGTTTTCTAGTTGTAGTAGTTGTATTGTATCCTTATTTATGACCTTAATGGCTATCCCCAAATCAATAAAGGTGTTTCTAATAAGGGTTCCATTTATCTTAACATCTACTATAAGAATTCCAGGGTTTGTATATTTAGGGATAGTTATATTCCCTAGCATAATGTCAACAAGGTTCCCTAGGACATGAGCTATCTAATGGTCCTTCCTCTTTCTCCTTGGATTTTTAAGACAAAGGTCTCTTACTATTTTGGTGTAAATTGGAATATCCTTGATGGCTTGAATGAGGGGAATTTTGATACTCACATCCTGAAGTTGACCCAATAGGTTTGTCTCAGCTTGGTTCTGATTTATTGGAATAGCTAAACACTCAAGGAATGTGTGCTCTAGACTTGAAATAGTCTAGTTTACCTCATTTGACTTAGGCTCTAGAGGTTAATTGTTTAAAGCTTATATTGTGGGATCCTCATCCACCATTTCTATAGTTTGAGAGGATGAAGGCCCAACCAATGTTTTCCGTAACCTGAGGTGGACATCACTCACTTCTACCCCATAAGTAGGGTATTGAATAGCCTTGTTAGTGTAGGCCCATTGAATATGCTTGTTATTGGGGTTAGGTGTAGGTTGGTTAGGTAGTTGAGGTGATCTTAGTGGCTAAGATGCTAGGTATGATGGATTGGGAATGATGGCCTATTGTTGTGGCTATGAAGGTAGCAAGGGATGTTGGTAGTTCATATTTTGGTTTTACCACTGCTATATTTTTTGACATTCTGGTTTCCATTGATTTTTTTGTACTATCCATTGGGGTTTGTAATTAGATCCTTAAAAAAAATTCTATAGCCATACATTTGGTTGTTGTTGGTTCCTATTTTTCTCAGGTTTTTTCCATTATTGAGGTATTTTCCATTGCTGAGGGTTCCAACTAGACAAATTATAATTACCAACTGGAAATGGTGTATTGAAATTTAAAGGGTATTGTGGAATACCTTGTCTTGGTTTCCATGGCCTTATTTGTGCAATGTAGAATAGCTATCCATATTCACTCTCCAATGGTTGAAAATATGGTTTCTTTGGTTTGCCCTATTTAATACTTGCCACCCTTTTACACTTGTAGTTAGCTTTTCTTTAATATAACTGTGGCAATATTTAGTAAGTATTGCCTTAGCCTCTTCTTGCATTTTCTTCACATGTAGAGTTTCCATTTGAGTGGCTAGATTAATTATTATATATTATTTCATGTTGGATAGTATGATAGTCAATTCTACTCTAGAAATTTCATTGAATGTCTTGCCAATGGTAGATGTTCCTTCCCCCCTCTTTCTTTTTGTAAAGGTCCTTGAATAGTTTCTACAAACCTTGAAAATTTATTCAAAGGTTAATTGAGACACATCCCTTGACCCAATAAGGTTAAGGGAATCCATGCAATCAACATTGAATCCTCTTAAAAACACCAACTTCAAGGACTCTTTTGAGAGTCTATTTTGTGGGTTCTTCTTTAAGTAGAAGTGGAATCTTTCTACATAATCCTCCAATGGTTTATCAAATCTTTCTGAAACATTCTAAAAATTTCATCCCTTATTATATCAATCCCTCTACAATAGTCCTAGTATTTTTCCAGGAACTTTGTTTTAATAATGTTCTAATATAGAACATCTCTGCCCAACCCCATAAGCCATCTCATGGAAACATCTTTCAGAGTTATAGGAAATAGTTTGATCCAATGGGCATCAATTGTATAGTCATAGCTCCTACATAGGACATAAAACTAAAAAAAAAAAGTGTCTAGATCCTCAATTACCAAGCCATGGAAGATAGGCAACATTGAAGGAGGTATATTCTTCATGAAAGCGGTCCTCTCTTGGTTGGTAATGAGAGATTCAAAATTCACATGATGTTCTAGTGGATCATCCACCCCTACATAAACCATGGCACAATTCAATGGAAAACCTAACATAACAGTCCACTAACCCTTGGAAATACCTTTAATAAATTATCAATCAAGGCTAATGTAGGCTTGTGATAATTATGGCACTATGTGTGCTTCTAGAGACTCAAGACTACCGATATTATCCTAGCATAGGTTTTTGGACATTCTAAGAAATCATAAACTACATAATAGTAAAGGAAGTAATGTTGGCCCTATTTCTATGGGTACCTAGAATGAAAGATTACAATTAGTTCATTGTGAAGAAATGAATCCTAGAATTAACCAACATTGTTAATTATACCTACACTCCAAAGTACAACAAATTGAAGCAAACTAAAGCATGAATGTAAGACAATATTTTTTCATGAATTCATTCATAATTGTAACATAAAGAGTCTAATTAAAGGTGAGTTCAAGATCATGGGTGTCCAAAAAGTGGTGATATGACAAAAAAGCAGCTAATGACCTTTTTAATCCAAATTTGATCAAACAAAAAGGGTTTATTGAGAAAATTATCAACTTTCCAAAAATATAAGATATGCCTTCCATCCTTGACAGATTAGCAAACACAAAACCCAAGAGAGTATAGAAGGCCTTCCATTCTTACTTTCCAAAAGGTGTAATTTATCCCATCAAATGTAGGACCTTTGTAAGATCCATCATGAAATTGGCTCTAATGTAGTTTTTGGAACACACCTAGATACTGAGAGGGGGGATGAATCAATATCTTAAAAAAATTAAACCCTTCAAATCTTAAACCCTTTAGCAATATGCAAATTAGAATTTTAATAGGATCAACAACTTATAAACAAATTAGCAATACTTAATCAAATAAATAGCAATGAAAGATAAGGGAATGAACACACATGCACAAGATAACTCCAAATTTACATGGAAAATCACATATGCAAAAGATAACACCAAATTTACATGGAAAATCCAAGAAGGGAAAATTATGATGAGAAATCTCATAATATAGGAAGCTCACTACTTACAAAATTATAATTTGTTTTAAGGCTCACTATCTAAGGAAGCACACTGCTCCCTAATGGACTTGCAAGCTAAGGCACACAACCATAGGGAAAGATACAAAGGAATTGTGTTATTGAGGCACATAACCCTATGGAAAGATACAAATTAGAAGGACCTACTGAAAAAACACACTATGTGATAGCAAGATAGATGCAGATTTAGAAATTACAACATTTATCAACAATACACTCTGCTGACTGAGGAGTTAAATATTGTATGATCTTTCTTTTCCAATTCCATATTCACACACCACTATACACTTTCTCAACTTTACAACTAATTTTTTCTTCCATTTATATCCTCTACAAGATCATAAAATACTAATTAGGTCAAACAAAATGGAAGATAAACAATAATTCCAACAATTCAACCACAAGAACATAATGAAATCATATCCAAGAGATGGATAGGACCAAAAACAACTTATTAAATATTCCAATTTTATCCCAAACAACACAAATGCTAGCACACAACAACCCAAGTTAGCATCAGGGAAACATGTAGATGAAATATGTAGCACATTACCAGTCAGCCCAAAAACATACACTCAAGTAAATTTACTCAATATGGTTCTCAACAGGATATATTAGGACCAAAATACATCTTAACCCAACCTCAAATTTTGGTGTAGACCCCCAAGCACATAGTTCAAGTAAGACAACAAGCCCTACTAGCCAAACACCCACAAATTACCCAAAAATCAAACTCAAACACAATGCAGCACAAAAGAGATCAAATACTAATGTGTGGATCACAAAGAGATGTTCCATGAAAATCTAAAAAAACTTCCATATACTTCTTTCATAAAATATTCCACAAACAACTACAGTAAACCAAATACAAAACAAAACACTTCATCCCAAAAACACAAAATATATAACCATGAGATAGAACATTAACAGACTAACTTGCAATAAACACTACCACATGAAATTTGACATGAAATTTTGCACAAACAATGAGAGAATGCTCACCAAACTATAGGGGTAGAAACATCAATACAGAGAAATGCAGAGCATTTTCTAGACTAGTACTGATAGGCAACAAACACTACCAACCCACTGCAATTACTAGAAACCTCCTCAACAACACAGGTGACCTGAAAAGATAGGAGTGTAACATCCACAAACCATCAATGATGAATCAAAAACTACAAGACCATATATCTAAAGGTGAAGGAATGCAAAGCTTTCTCCCAAATAGTCCTCAAAGAAACTTCCAGTAGCTTGAATTTTTTATCAACATGTGGAGACTAGAACATTCATGTAGCAACACATACCTCCTCAAGAACAATAGGAGAGAACATAAAACATACTAGAGACCACCAACAACATCTCTCCAACTTCTAATACAAATCTTAATATATCATTATGATATCATCTCTTTTCACAAAAACCATACTCAATACATCTTTACTTGTCATCAAACAAGGCATGATATCCAACCATGAACATCAGCAACATCAAAGGCATGACATTGACCATGAACATATCATCTAGATAATTCACAACATACAATTGTAAGAACCAATGATAGCCCAACCTGACTATAGACACAAGCATCAATGAAAACCCATATTGAGTGTTGACATTAATGACAATGAATTCCAAGCATATATGGAACAATCTCACAAACATATGTGCAACAGTAACAAGAAATGTGTATGCGCAGGATCATGATGGGCCAAATAGTGGCAATATGTAAGTGATATAATGGCCCATGTGGCTGACGACTTTTTTTTTACCCAAAATTGATGAAACAAAAAGGGTTTTTAAAGGAGATTCTCATATTTCCACAAATATTTAAAGTATGCTTTACTTTGAATTTAATAAATAATTATTATTCATTTTCTATTTCAACTACGACTTAAGTCCCGATTGATATGTTGATTGAAAAACATCTATAGCTTTCAAATGGTATCAATTTTTTTGAATCTAAAACATGAGTCACATTCTATGCTTCACATACTATAGGATTAAAAAAAAAATGAATTCATGAAGTTTTGACAAAGTTAAGTGGTTAGACATATGAGTTTTATATTTTCTAAAAGTTGTAATAAAAATTGATAGTGTTATTTACTTGGAAAAAATTACAAAAAAATATGCATCACATCGGGACATGAGTCCTCTACTTATATCTAATATCTTATAAAAAAATATTATCATTTTATTGTGGTTAGGGTGGTCAGACAGACACCTACTTATTTTTTCCCTAAAATTAAGTACTACTGCATTGAAATTTCAAATTTTCACCAAATAGATTTTTTTAAAAAAATAAATAATCCTAGTAGTTTAGAATCTACATTCAATTTTCTACACATTCTATTCTTACATATTTTTGAAATAATATAGATAACTTATTCAAATTTTTATGTCAAGTTTCCTAACTCTGATTTTTCTGAATTTTTTGCCACTTAAAGGCCTATTTTTTCCATGATGATCTTGCACATACCCAAATGCACTTCCTATAATTTCTTACCAACTAGGCTCTTGAGACAACTCGAGGGCCATGAGAATCCTTATTCTAGATTAACTTTTAACTTTTATCATTTTTTATTTTTTATTTTATCATTTTTAATATCATTTTGAATGGTAAAGGGAGCTAACAAAATGTGGACCAAGTGCTCCTTCTTGAAAGAATAAATTCATTTTTAGTAGTAGTTAAAATTTTCCACTATATTATTACCTTCCCTATAGGTATGTGTCATTACAACATCTTCAAACTTATTTGTGTCTTTTCTAATTTATATAATATGATCCAATTTAATCAGGTTAATGACCAATTGAAATTCGTCTTCCAAATTGAGTTTGTTGACATTGTTATGGAGGGCCCTCTTGACTCCCCACAAAACCACATACACTTTGGATTCATTATTAGTCGTGCTTCCTAGATAATTAGAAAATAATTACACTAATTCACCTTGATTATTTCTCAACATACCTAATTCAATAGCCAACCCTAGGTTACCTTTGGCTGCTCCATCAATGTTTAGTTTACTCCAACCCTTGTTCAGCCTTTTCCACAGTGTAATAAATCTCTTTATTTTGGAACTATTGGCTCTTAAATTGGAATTTGGGAGGATACCCTATGCACAAATGATCTCTTCCTCTAATGAATTGTTAGGGTCTTTCTTTATTCTAATTCCAACACTCCTTAAATTCTTAGATATTGATTTTTATTATTATATTGAGTTGTTCTCACTTATGCTCCTTGTCGTCAAAGACTATTATTTCTTTCCTTCCATAAATTCCACAAAAAAATGGGGAGTATTCAATCTCCATAGTTCTTTCACCAAAGAGCATTTGTAAGAGGGAAACCAACTCAAAAGTAAAACCCTAAGATTAAACCCCAAACCATGCATGAGAAGGAGAAATGGAGGAGAAAATTTTCTATGCTCTCCTCACTATTTTTACATAAGATGCATTTACTAGAGAATTGAAAACCTCTTCCCTTAATGTTATATAAGGTCAACAAAATCCCATGTGAGGAGTCCCACTAGAAAAAGTTGATCTTGGGACAAGTTTAGGGTTCTAGACCCCAACCTAATTAAAATTACAATTAATTTGTTCTCTTAATAAGGATTATCATCAAGAAAAAGTATAGTTCCTTTAAGGGTGGACCTTCCATATGCTACAAGTATGAGTGAGTATGGTGGTGTTTTCATTAATGTTGTCATTGATGTTAATGCAGTATAGGTTGTTGCAAAGAAAGGAAGCAAGTTATTGCAGGTTGTGCATGTATAGTTGAGATACTATTGAGATTTTGTGATTACATGGAGCTATCTTTATGGTATTGTAGGCGTGATGGTATGATGAGTTTCCAAGTGCTTTTGAGAAATAGTGAAGTCAGAGTTGAGTGTGTGTTTAGAATGTGCTCTAGTATGTGCTCTACATTTCTTCTATGTTGATCCTATGCTTGTACGGATCTAAAGTGTTGTTTATGAGCATCCTTGGGTGATATATCCTAAATTATAGTTTTTGGTTTGTTGAAGAGTGAATGTTTTTTCACTAGTGTGTGAACTGGTTTGGTAGTGTTGTTTGTCTATGGACTGGGAGAAATGTATCTGCTCCGCAGCCCTCTGTTGTTTTGTTTCAGGTCTTAAGGATCTAGAAGATGTCTTGTAATGATGTTATCTATGTTATGTCAAAGGTGTTCATGGTTTGGTGCTTCAGAAGATGAGTTTCAAAGTTGATTTGTATATATATATACAGTCTGGATGGACTAATGGAAAGTATTCTATGTATGAAGGATTTTGCATTTGTTGCAGATGAATATGAAGGCATCTGAGAATTTTTTTAGTGTTTAGTGAAGTGTGTTATGTGGTTTGCATGTTATCTTCTCATTGTGGAAGCCTGTACTTCAAAGTTCATTTGTGTTTTCATTAGGTTTGGTTGACCTAGTGTCTACACTTCATGCAAAGGATAAGTATCAATTGAGGAAGCATGTGATTGATTTGAGATGTTGTTTTGGGTCTTGGTTAAGTGTTGGTTTGGTTTGCTCTGATTCTCTTCCACCGTGGGAATGTTGAGTTTTCAACCTAGTTTGAGTTTGTAAAATGAAGCGTGTGTAGCCAACCTTGGAGAATTTTTCTAAGGTTGAAGATGGTATAAATACAAGTCAAGATCTTATGGATTGATATATCAAACATGCCACAAGTTTGAGAAGTGAAGATTGTGTGAAAGTAAAGTGAGGTAGGAGTACTTTAATGTGTTAGAGTCCTAAAAGCATTGAGTTGATGATCTCTGCAATTATTCAATCAAGGTTGCAGATGTGTGTAATTTTTTGTGGTGGATTTTTTATTATCTTTTGTATCTATAGGCGGTGAGCCTCCCTTTTGGATAGTGAACCCTTTGGTAGTGAGCCTCTTTGTAATCGGTTTTGGAATTACTTTATATTGTGAGTTAATCCTCACCATGGTTTTTTCCTTATTGGGTTTTCCATGTAAATCTGGTGTTTCTTGTGTTGATATTTCTTTCTATTATTTTCATTTCATGTTCATACTTAATAACAAATAAAGTGGATGTGAAGCTGATAATTGTTTGAGATTTGTGATTGAGATTGGTGAAAAATGATTCACTGCCCCCCTCTTAGTTGTCTTGCTCCTTTCAACAATTGGTATCAAAGCTTTGGTTCCTTGGAGAAGATCTTAACCGCTTGAGGTAGATCCGATGGTGCACAAATTGTCAATCCCTACGTTTGATGGATCTAACTATAGTGACTGAAAATTGCAGATGAGAGGTTACTTGATCTCTCTTGGTTACAAGACTTGGAAAGTAGTTGAGACAAAGTATGTTGCACTGACAAGTGGTCCTTCTTCTGTAGATGAGATTTTTTCCTATGAGGAAAATGAAAAAGCAAGGTATGCAATCTATAGTGCTTTATCTAAGACTGAGCAGACAAAATTTATTTCTTTGGGCACTACTTATGAAGTTTGGAAAAATTTGGAAGATACCTATGAAGGAAATAATAGAGTGAAAGTGTCAAAGAAGCTAACAACTAGGCACAGATATGAGAAATTGAAAATGGAAGAAGGTGAAGATATTGCAAGCTATTTTCAGAGGGTTGATATTGTAGTAAATGAAGTCAAAAATCAAGGTGGTACTCTGACAGATGAAGATGTAATGGAGAAGATTTTGATGACCTTATCGAAGAGTTACAGTGAGAAGGTCCCTGCCATTGAAGAAGTGTATGATCCTAAGAAGTTTACTAAAGACACAACTATTTGGCACCTTGAATATAATTGAAATGAGGAAATTTGGAAAAGAAAAGGAGAAAACAGAATCAGCCTTTAAAGCTACAAAGACAGAATATGATCTAGATGGTGATAGTTCAAAGGAATTGGAAGCAAACATTACAAGGAAGTTGAAGACAGGTACCGGTAAGTACAAAGGCATGTTAACTTTTAAATGTTTCAGTTGTGGAAATATTGATTACTATGCTTCAAGATGTCCAAATAGAGTTGTACACAAGAAGAACAAAGACAATAAAGACTAAAAGGATAAGAAGTTCAAAAAATTGTACTATGTTAGAGAAGACGCTGAAATTTCTAATGATGAATCTGATTTTGAGGGAGATAATGATGAATGCTTGTTTCTAGTCTTAGATAATAAATCAATATCTACTAACTCTAGAAGATTTGCAAAGTTGTCCAGAGAACAAGAAGGAAGAGATGGAAGGTACTCTAGTTACTTCCTTTCATGCTAGACAAGATGAAGACTTTTGGGTGATTGACAATGGTTGCTCAAATTACATGACTCAAGACAAAAGTAAGTTTACTAAACTTGAAAATTATGATGGAGGATTAGTCATGTTTGGAGATGATTCTGTGCAAATATTGTTGGGAAAGGGAAAATTATATATTAGTTTTGACAGAAAACATTGTACTAATTATTTCTATTATGTTAAGAGCTTAACACATAATCTTTTGAGTGTGTAGCAAAGGATTCAAGTTTTTGTTTTAGGATAATACTTGTGCGATCAAACAAGGGTTTGGAACTGTGGTTGCTGCAGGAAGAAGAACATATAGAAACATTTATTAGCTTAAGGGTGTTGATGGTCAGTGCCTTGTATCTCAAGTTAATGAAAGTTGGCTATGGCACTAGAGGATGGGACATGTAAACTTTGAAAATCCAATCAAGATTACTTCAAGAGAGGTTGTCCAGGATTTTCCTAAAATCACAAAGCCTACCAATACTGTTTGCAAAAGTTGCCAGTTGGGAAAACAAACAAGATGCAATTTTAAAGGAAAAGAGAAATCAACTACCAAAATGCTGGAATTGGTTGATACAGACCTCTGTGGACACACAAGAACATGAAATCTTAATGATGACAGGTATTTCATGCTTCTTATTGATGATTGTTCTAGAATGACATGGGTTACTTTTCTTAGGGAGAAAGTTCAAGCTTTGGATAAATTTAAAGTGTTCAAGGCCAGGGTAGAGAATGAAGTCAACCTGAGAATCAAATGTTTAATGTCTGATAGAGATGGAGAATTCACTTCTACTAAGTTTAATACATTTTGTGAAGAGCGTGGCATAAAGAGACATTTTTCTACTCCTAGAAATCCTCGGTAGAATGGAGTTGTTGAGAGGAAGAACTAGACTGTTCAAGAGGCTGCAAGGACTATGATGAAAGAGGAAAATGTACTTGATGTATATTGGAGAGAAGCAATCCACACTGTTGTTTATATTCTTAACAAAGTTCAAATCAGAGGTAATAGTACAAAGACCCCTTATGTGTTATGGACTGGCAATATCCCTACTATTAAGTACTTTAAGGTGTTTGAAAGTAGATGTTACATTAAAAGAGATTATGAGAACCTTGGAAAGTTTGATGCAAGATGTGATGAAGGTATTTTCCTTGGATATTCAACTAGTAGCAAAGCTTATAGATGCTTCAATAAAATATTCAGAAAGATTGTTGAGAGTGCAAATGTAAAAGTTGATGAAGATATGCACAGACCAGTTGAAATAAGTGAAGTTGAACCAAATGAGCCTATCTGTAGAAAAGTACAAGAAGAGAATAAGGAAGAAGAAGCTTTGGAACCTACTCCTAAGACCCTAAAATATGTACAAAAAAATTCTCCTGAAGAAAAGATAATTGGAGATAAAAGTGAAGGTGTAAAGAAAAGAAGAAAAGTGGTAGCAGTTGAGGTAAATCTATGTTTGATTTCAAAAATAGAATCCAAATCTGTTTGTGAAACATGCAAAGATGAAATTTGGGTTAAAGAAATGAAAGAGGAGTTGCAACAAATAGAGAAGAATCAAACATGGGAATTGGTTCCTAGACCTGTAAACAAGAATGTAATTGGTACTAAATGGGTGTTCAAGAATAAGTTGAATGCGAATGGAGAAGTGGTAAGAAACAAAGCAAGGCTTGTATACAAAGCTTATTCATAGATTGAAGGAATAGAATTTTAGGAGACATTTTCCCCGGTGACAAGAATGGAGGCTATTCATATGTTTTTGGCATTCTATGCATGCAAATATTTCAAGTTATATCATATGGATGTTAAATCTACATTATTGAATGGAGAATTGGAAGAAGTGTACATGGAACAACTAGAGGGATTTTAGTTATCAAATAAACTAGACATGATCAACAAGTTGAAAAAGGAATTGTATGGACTTAAACGGGCTCCCAGAGCATGGCATGAAAGATTGGATAGATATTTGACACAAAAAAGATTTAGCAAGGGCTCTGCAGATAGTAATCTCTATTTTAAGGTGGAAGGAAAGAAAATATTGATAGTGGTTGTGTATGTTGATATTATTTTTGGAGGAAATGAAGGTATGTGCAAGAAATTTTCAGAGGAGATGCAAAAAGAGTTTGAAATGTCTATGATTGGTGAGTTGAATTTATTTCTAGGACTTCAAGTGAATCAAACTGATAAAGGCATATTCATTTCACAATCAAAGTATGTCAAAGAGTTGTTGAAGAATTTTGGAATGGATGACTCCAAACCGTTCTGTACCCCTATAGTGACTAGATGCAAACTAAGTAAAGATGATGAATCTCCTAAAGTTGATCAGAGCATGTACAAATCTATGATTGGTGAACTATTATATCTTACTGCTACTAGACTGGATATCATGCATGTAGTATGTTTGGTTGCCCGATTTCAATAAGAACCTAAAGAAGCACATGTTATAGTTGTGAAAAGGATATCCTGATATCTAAAAGGCACTCTAAATTATGGCTTGTTGTGTCCTAAGGATACTGATTTCACTTTGAGCACTTACACTAATGCAAATTAGGTTGGTTGTGTGGATGAATAGAAGAGTACAAGTGGTGGTTCTTTCTTTCTTGGAGGAAGATTGGTTTCATGGATAAGAAAGAAACATGATTCAGTTTCTTTAGCCACTACGAAAGCTAAGTACATTGTTGCAACATATTCTTGCACACAGGTATTATGGATAAAGAAAACATTGAAGGACATAGGAGTGATGTGTAATGAGCCTATCCCTATCTTTTGTGATAATACAAGTGCAATAAATATTTCAAATAATTTGGTAATGCATTCAAGGTCAAAACATATATCTATCAAATATCATTTCTTAAGAGAGAAGGTATTGGAGAATGAAGTCAAGCTTGAATATTTGCCTACAAAGGATCAAATTCTTGATATATATACTAAGGCTCTTCTAAAGGATACTTTTGAGTATCTAAGGGAGAAGTTGGGGGTTACTTCCCCTACTTATTTAAACTAGGTGCACATGGAGGTGCATCAGTCTAGTGGGCCTAAAAATTCTTCATTTGTCTAGATTGATGACTAGGTCTACTCCTCAGGGGAAGTAGGAAGTATCATTGTTGCAATATGAGATGTGGGTGCACTCCTAATGGGGAGTGATCAATTATTTTTTCTTTTCCTTTGATGTAAAGGGGGAGAGAAATTCATGTGAAAAATAGTGAAAGAAAAAAGGGGAGAGAAAGTCATGAGAAATAGAGAATGTTGCAAGGAAAAGAGAGTGCAAGAAATGTTTTGTAGGCTATGTTGGAAACAAGAAACACTAAGAGGGGGGATGAATCAATGTTTTGCAAAAATTAAATTTATTATTCTAATCTTTAACCCACTTAAAACATTCAACCAAAAGAAATATGCATGAATAGAAAGTAAACAACCACAACAACATAACACAAGGATTTTTACATGGAAACCCTATTAGGGGAAAAACCATGGCGGATGGCCAATCCACAATATGATCTGAGTATACTCAAAAGAAAAATTACAATGTGGGAATGCACTTGCATTCAAGCACACTACCTAGAGCTCACTACTCAAAATAGAAAGGCACACTACCTTACAAATATTTGGATTAGATCCAAAAGAATGAACTGAGAGATTAGCATCTACAAATGCTTGATTATAGTTTCAGTTAGGCTCAGTAGTTAATCTTTTGTCCTTCTGACTAATTTTGTACTTCTACTCTGCTCTCGCTCAATCACCCTTTTGATATTCGCAACACAAATCGACACACCTTATTCACACCCAAAATTATATAATTGATCATTTATGTATATTCACGACTAAGAACTTAATCGCAACAAGTCAACTTCAATAAAACTTAAAAATATTTACAACTAATGGCTCAAATCATGAATAATATTCAATACACATCCACAATGGTCGGCCACAACCTAGCTTGGACCCAAATCAAAATTCTTGAACACAAAAACATTTCAGTAAACACTCCTCGAATATCTGCGACACGTTATATCAACTAGGTCAGCCACCAAACACTAATGAAAGAAAGATATCCAACCAAATCTCTAGACTTTCACACAACTTGATACGAGGCACTGAGATTTTTGGATAACACAAGATATACATTGATCAACCTCCCATGAGATCCACAACTCAAAATAACAACAAAAAATCTATATGTGAATTGATGAACATAAAATTGTTGGATGCTCTGTTCTTCCTTGACTGTCTTCAATCTGTCTGTTGGTATGAGAAAATGATGACATGTGGATCCAATCATCGACTAGGGTTAACATTAATTACAACACTACAAAATATTTATAGTCTCTTTCCAACAATCTCCCCCTTCGACATTGATGGCAACACTAGTAGTGAAAAATGACTGTGTTGGATCAGTACCAACATGAATTACACTGCCACTTTAAAACTTCAAAAGGAATCTTCAATCTCAACTTAGAAATGAAACTCCCCCTAAGATGGATATAAATTTTTCACTATAAAACTCTCCCCCTTTGACATCAATGGAAAAAGTAGGGAAACCGTAAAGAAATCAAAATTTCAAACTGTACAAGCATGATCTTGTAACTTACGCAAATTTGAAAACATCTGCAAAATCTCTCTTCAACACACTTAAATTTGTGTCCCAAACCCTTTTGAGACTCTCCAAAATTGTTATGTGACCACAAACTAAATAATATTGTGTTTCTACAGACTCAAGATTCATTGGGTCAGTAACTGCCATAACATCTTTGGCTTCTTTTAATGCACTCGCCATTATTTCAATCTTTGGACCAATTAGTCCTCTAAGCTCACATGCTCTTCCTACAATCCTATCATTTTCATGTTTCAAGCTCCTTATTTTTTCAAGTAGAGATATTACGTAACCTTCTTTCTTACCAACATCAACATCTAACAGATCAAAAGCATAAAAAATGGTAGCCAATTTTTTTTCAAGATCCTTCACCTTCTTCTCATTATCTTTAGTAAATTTGGACAAAACTAAACATGACTTATAGGCCTTTTCACCTTCAGATAGAGAACCTTGAATATTCTTCATACAGGTGGCTAACAGAGTTTTATCATTTGCAATCATTTCTTTCAACCTACTAAATCTTTTTTCATGAAACTCCTCCTACACTTTAACCATGGTTGATTTTTCAAGAGACTTGAAATGAGTACTTATAGAATTTATGAGCTTCTTCAGTTCACCAGAAGAGGAACTCAATAGATCATTAACATGAGTTGGCATAATTTTCCTCAGAACTCTAGATATAAGACCCAAAAGTTCATTATCCTCAATGTGGGACTTCAACAATTCTTCTTTGGCTTTTTCCTAGGAAAAAGATGCAACTTTCATTTTTTGAATTGGGGACAAGGGGGATAGATCGATTGGGACTTCAACCAATTCAAGATCAAATTATTCATGTTGTTCCACCAAAAACTTCTTCACTGCCTCTGCAATGTCTCTTGCTTCCATTGGAAATTCCTTAACTTCAACCTTTTCTTCTTCAACTTTTGGTTCTTCAGTAACTGTTTCTTGATTTCCTTTAGGAGCTTCAACTTCTTCATTTGGAATCTCCTTTCCTTTAGCTAATACAACCTTAGGAGCTTCAGTCTAAATATCCTCA
Source organism: Sequoia sempervirens (assembly GCA_007258455.2). Classification (NCBI taxonomy): domain Eukaryota; kingdom Viridiplantae; phylum Streptophyta; class Pinopsida; order Cupressales; family Cupressaceae; genus Sequoia; species Sequoia sempervirens. The sequence continues at coordinate 7,361 of VDFB02087870.1, read as the reverse complement.
GTATCTACATTCACCTCCTCATTTACCAGATCAGATACAACATCTTCAACATTCACTTCTTCAACATTGATCTTGTTCTTTGACATAAATGCTTCCAAGATTTTCTTGGTTTCATCAACAACAACATCAGTTTCACTGATCATAAGTTTGTTCACCCCTTTTTTGCTTTTAAATTCCTTCTTGGTTTTTTTCAGTGACTTCATCTCCTCAATAGACATTTTTGAACATAAGTTTGGAAGAATTATCTTTCTCATCTTTTTTTCTTCTATCCTAGCATTTAGTCTTCTCATCTCTAAAACCTCATACAGACTCTTAGGTAAACTAGACATAATTTCAACAAGAACTTTATTGAAAATATTCAAATATTTTATTGTTGCCTCCTCAAGCAAATTTTGTCCTGATTTATCAAAAATTTCATACCATTTGCAAAGGGGCTTGAGGTTTCCATCCTTGACAACAAAATTCTCAACTTCTTCAACTATCATACCTGGTTTGTCAAGTTTTTCCTTCTTCTTTGCCTTTTCTTCTTCATCAGAAGGTTTTCTCTTCGTTACATTTGTAGCCTAAGTGTCGATAGCCTTTATTTATTTCACACCTTCATCTGACTCAGTCTCCTCATCTTTTGAGATGGCTTCATAGGTTCTTGTGCTCTTTTTCTTCTTCCTCTTACTGGAAGCCTTGTATTGAGTTTGCACAGGAACTAGCTTGGTGGTAGGAGCGAATAGGGATGGAGAACTCCTTGTTGATGTAGTATGAGTAGAGGATGCTACCAGACTAGTAGATTCGGTTCTTGTTGGCTCTTTTCCTGCTTCAGCTTCATCTCTCATCCTTCTAGCTTCTTTCAATGCTTCTGAAGATATACCAATTCTTTCTGTAATGACTTTCACTTCTTTTCTTACTCTTCTGACAAGCTTAGGATTCTTCAATTATTCATACACCTACATATCTTTTTCAGCATAGGTTCCAAACCTCTTTTCTACCAGATCTAGTGGACTTCCCAACAAAAGTTTTGCATACATCTCCAAGATGTTCTCCTCAACTTCATATCCCCTAGGCACAATCCATATCATTCTAGGATCAACAGCTTCCATTAGGAATTGATCAATATATACCATGAAATAGATTGTATCTTTGTACTTCTCTAAAATTGAAGCAGGAATTCTTTCTCTTGCATGCATCATACTCTAAAAAAATTTATAGTACCCCAAGAGGGAAGTTTTTTTGGTCTTACTATCACTAATTCCATACAATATATCTCTTATTTGAACAACTACAGGCTGATTACTTTGCTAATGAACTTTCCCAACATCCTGAACCTCACTCATGAAATAAAAGAACAAACACAACAACAAATTCCCATATTTAAAAGAGTTCTTGTCTTTCTTAATCTTACCCAGATTCTCTATTAGTTGACTTCTAAGTAGCTCACAGAAGTCATAATCTACATTTTCTTTTACCATCTAATAGGCCGCATAAATGGTCATACCGAATACTAAATTATCCCAAATAGAGTGGTAGACCTTGTAGCCAATGACCATCGATGCAAATTTCACATCCACTTCAACAATATCTTTGATTGTAATTTCCCTTCTATCAAATTTTTCACCTGTTGCATCAATAACCATCTGATTCTTTATAGATTTCAAGATTGGTAGTCCACCAGAGGAATTTAGACCTATGATAGTGCTTATAGCCTCTTTGGTAATCTTAAAATGTATATTCAACCACATGAACTTGACATGAACTCGGATAAAAATATATCATACCCATTCGCTTTCCTCAAATATGGGTAATTTCACAAACTATGTGAACTTATTCTCTTCTAGGGTTTTATATTCTGGCTTAATAGTGAAGTCCTCTCCAATTGTATGGTTGGAATACAAATTCAGCATTTGTGATCTCCCTAACTCTTCAATATTAGCATGAATGTAAGCCCTAATGTCTCTAGTATGTAAGACACCATATGGTACAGACAAAAACACACCTAGGGGCTCAATCTCAACAAATTTAAAAGGATGCCACTTGAACTTTGGACGGGGTCTATCCTTTACTTCAACTACCAATGGAGTGGCCATTTTTACAAATTAACAAATTCACAGGTTTTTCCAATAAATACCTTTTTGTCAGATCAAAGTTTGATCGTTGAATCTTCTTCACACTTGAATCTCGCTACAATTCAACAAAGTTCACCCCAAAAATCTCCAAACTTCCAAAATGCAAAGTGACAAATGAAGGATAAAAATGACCTTTTATCATTCACACCTAACCCTTTTTGTCGCAATAAATTCTTTTACCCTAACTCATCCAGTTACCCTATTTTCATGCACTGTGATAGAAAATTCTTCTATGGATCTCCAATATTGTATAATACTTTCTCCAATTGGTTCAACAACATCTGAAAAGCATCTATGCACTTATTGGACTTATCCACACTCTAGTGTTAGTTACCAGAAGGGGGTTAAGATATTTTCTTGACAGCTCCCCCTAGGCCAAAGGCCTAAAACTACTTCCCAGAGGAATTACCAAAAGAAAATTTTGGTGCTGGCACATTTCCTTCAATAGAGGGATTCTTTTTCACCCATTTCTTCTTCATTTTTCTCCTAATCAGATCTGTAGTGACTTTACCTTTTCCCTTAACATCCTGCTACATGTTTTGTTTTACTGGACCTCTTCTGCTCCAACAGAATCTAGTAGTGTGGCCAAATTTGTTGCATTTGTAACACACAACATTTATCTATCTAGACCTACTGTTTCACTGATTTTTCCTTGATCTACATTGGTTAGCAATATTCCCAATTCTATTGTATGCATAGCATCTGACATCTCTATGAAAGTTATTCATCACATTTCTACATTCATTTGACTTATGACCAAACTTATTACAATTAAAGCAGTGACCTAAGAATGATGGTCCAAATGGATTCATCCTACTTCTACATTGAGAAGCCATATGACCAAATTTATTGCAAGTAAAAAAGTAACCATTGAATCTTTGAGCATTTGGCTGTCTTACTAGATTTCTTCTAGCTCCATTCATATGATTTCCTTGCTTGAATCTCCCTTGTCTGGATATGGAACTTTCTCCTTCTTCATAGCCAAGACCTCGCTTGTCACCATCAGTCCTCTGACCTTTAATTAGTTCATCAAGCTAGGCTGAGCTAGATTTGAATTTATCCTTGTACTCATTTGCAATAGTAAGTTCATTTCTAAGATAATCAAGCTTTTTTTCAAGCACTTCCACATTTTTTTTAGATTGTTCCAATTCATTGTCCAATTGGTTGCATTCTTCATATTTTTATTTCAAGGATTGAGCAATATTTTCTTCATTATTCCTTCTATCTTCAATCTCCTTGCTCATTCTCATCATGATAGATTCCACCTCATGCTTCAGGGCAACATTTTCTCTAGATAAATTTTCACTTTCTTCTATTTTCTCCTTCAAGTCATGACTCAGATGTTCATCTTCCATGCTTCTATTCTTCTACTTAAGTTGATCAAATAATTCCTTTCTTTTCTCCTTGATTCATTGATTTTTTCTTTCAATGACTGAATGAATTTCTTTGCATTCTCAAGACTTTCCTGTAGTTCTTGGTTCTCATATTTTGACTGGTCAAGATCATCCAGGGCCACCAAAAATTTTTGTTGAAGACTTCTTGTATCCATCGAAAACACTTTGCAAGATCTCCCCAAGTTGTTAGACTTATTTCAAGGAACTTTCTCTAATGCCAATTTTTGGAAACAAGCAACACTAAGAGGGGGGGTGAATCAGTGTTCTACAATAAATAAATTTATTATTTTGATCTTTAACCCGCTTAAAACATTCAACCAAAAGAAATATGCAATAGAAAGAAAACAACCACTACACCATAACACAAGGATTTTTACGTGGAAACCCTATTAGGGGAAAAACCAAGATGGATGGCCAATCCATAATATGATCTAAGTATACTCAAAAGGAAGATTACAATGTGGGAATACACTTGCATTCAGGCGCACTGCCTAGAACTCACTGCTCAAAATAGAAAGGCACACTACCTTACAAAGATTTGGATTAGATCCAAAAGAATGAATTGAGAGAGTAGCATCTATAAATGCTTGATTACAATTCTGATTAGGTTTAGTAGTCAATCTTCTATCCTTCTGACTAATTTCACACTTTTTCTCTACTCTGCTCTAACTTGCATCACAAAATATTTAATGTAGAAGTGAAACTATGCATAATCACTCAATCACCCTTCTAATATTCACAACACATATCAACACACCTTATTCACACCCAAAATGATATAATTGATCATTTATGTATATCTGCGACTAAGAACTTAATTGCAACAATTGGCTTCAATACAACTTAAAAATATTTACAACTGATGGCTCAAATCATGAATAATATTCAATGCACATCCACAACGGTCGGACAAAACTTAGCTCAGACCCAAATCAAAATGCTCAAACACAAAAACATTTGAGTAAATACTCCTTGAATATCCGTGACACGTTATATCAACTGGGTCGACCACCAAACACTGATGAATAGAAAAATATCCAACTGGATCACCAGACTTGCACACAACTTGATACGAGGCATTGAGATTTTCATATAACACAATAAATACATTGATCAACCTCCCATGAGATCCACAACTCAAAATAGCAACATAAAATCTGTATGTGAATCAATGAACATAAAATTGTTAGATGCTTTGTTCTTCCTTGATTGTCTTCAATATGTTTGCCGGTATGAGAAAATGATGACATGCGGATCCAATCACCCACCAGGGTTGCCATCAATGAAAACACCAAAAATAATTTACAATTTCTCTTTCTAACATGCTATCTAATCTAAAAATAAAGGAGAGTACAAGAACTTAATTGATGTTGTGAATGGATGTTGTTCTTGATGGTTTTTCACATCATGTGTTGCCATCAATGACAAAGGGGGAGATTGTTGCAAGTATGAGTGAGTATGGTAGTGTTTTCATTGATGTCAGCACATTATAGGTTGTGCATGTATAGTTGAGATACTATTGAGATGTTGTGAGTACATGTAGCTATCTTTATGGTGTTGCAGGTGTGCTAATATGATGAGTTGCCAAGTGCTTTTCAGAAATAATGAAGTCGGAGTTCAGTGTGTATTTAGAATGTGCTTTGATATGTTCTCTGCATTTCTTCTATATTGATCTTATGCTTGTGTGGATCTGAAGTGTTGTTTGCATGAGCATCCTTGGGTGATATATCCTGGATTATAGTTTATGTTTTGTTGAAGAGTGAAAGTTGTGTTCACTAGTGTGTGAACTGGTTTGGCAGTGTTGTTTGTATGCGGACTAGGAGAAATGTATCTACTTTATAGTCCTTTGTTGTTTTGTTTTAGGTCTTTTGGATCTAGAAGATATCTTGTAATTATTTTATCTATGTTCTGTCGAAGGTGTTCGTGGTTTGGTGCTCTGGAAGACGAGTTTTACAGTTGTTGTCTATGTCTGTATAGTCTGAATGGACTGATGGAAAGTATTCTTTGTATGAAGGTTGTTCCATTTGTGGTGAATGAATATGAAGGCATCTGAGATGTGTTCTAGTGTTTGGTGAAGCATGTTATGTGTTCTGCATGTTATCTTCTTATTGCGGAAGCATGTACTTCAAATTTCATTTGTGTTTTCATTAGGTTTGGTCGACCTAGTGTCTACACTTCATGTGAAGGATAAGTATAAATTTAGGAAGCATGTGATTGATTCAAGATGTTGTTTTGGGTCTTGGTTAAGTGTTGGTTTGGTCCACTCTCATTCTCTTCCACTAGGGGAATGTTGAGTTATTGACTTAATTTTAATTTGTAAAATGAAGTGTGTGTAGCCGACCTTGGAGAAATTTTCTAAGGTTGAAGATGGTATAAATACAAGTCAATATGTTATGGATTGATACATCAAACATGCCACAAGTTTGAGAAGTGAAGAGTGTGTGAAATTAAATTGAGGCAACAATACTTTAATGTGTTAGACTCTTGAAAGCAGTGAGGTAATGGTGCCTACAATTCTCTTATCAAGGTTGTGGATGTGTGTAATTTTTTGTGGTGGATTTTTTGTTGTCTTTTGTATCTATAGGTAGTGAGCATCCCTTTTGGATAGTGAGTCCTATCTATAAGCAGTGTGCCTCTTTGAAATCGGTTTTAGAATTACTTTATATTGTGAGTTAATCCCCATTGTGGTTTTTTCCTTATTGGGTTTTCCACGTAAATCTAGTGTTTCTTATGTTGATATTGCTTTCTATTATTTTCATTTCATGTTGAAAATAACAAAATAAAATGGATGTGAATTTGATATTTGTTTGAGATTTGTGATTGATATTGGTTACAATTGATTCACCCCCCCTCTCAGTTGTCTTGCACCTTTCAACAACATAATCTCTTATCCTTCTTGTCATCATCTAGGAGAATAATGAATTGCACTAGTTCTTTTTGAATTTTTTATGTCGAAGTGTGAAGGAACTCTATCATTAAAATTTAGGCATTGAGATCTCTCCAAATCCTAAAATTTCCTAATTAAATAGTATAGTTTTTGATATTGTTCCCATATAATTTGGAGAGGTGTGCAAACGACTTTTAGAAAGAACTAGTTGCAAATATTTGATTTTCCCTTAGCCACACACCTTTCCAAAAGTTGATTATGTCTCCTCTCCCAAGCTTCCATATTACCCAGGCTTTGAGAATGAGAACATTGCATTTCATAAGGATATTCCATAATGTTAAGCCCTTGGGAATAGTAGGATTAGTTATAAAATATCTTCCTTCTAGGTACTTGGCATTTAAGATGTTACACCAATGTTTTTCTTGTTTTAACATTTCCTAACAAATTTTGGCTAAGAGGCATTTGTTAGCAAGGCCTATTTTTTTTAAACATATATCTCGATTCCTTTTAGTTTGATAGACTTGGCCCCAACTCTCTAGGGCCAAGCTTATTTTTTATTTAGTTCCTAGTGTGAAATTGTCAAGGGTAAAAATTTATGACGCTATATTTAGCCCCACTTTAGTAAGAGTATGAACTTACACTCAGACTCACACTAAAGTAAGGATAAGAAAAGAATGTTTCCATTATTCAAACATTGAAGAGATAAGACAATATCAAATCTAGGGAATGTGTTAGCCCCAAATCTCAAGGTCCTATGGCAAGACAATGAAAGGGAAAAAATGAACACATACACAAGGTGCAATGCAACATGAAAAATGCAAAGTATACACAATGAAGACACATAGAATAACATAATGCCAACATGAACATAATACAAACATAAAGAAGACAAATAAAACACACAAAAGACACGAGACAAATGTATAATAATTACAATACAAACAAAAACACAAGGTTAGTACTAAA